>VXBR01011320.1:505585-559268 GCA_013400215.1 Cisticola juncidis
AAAAAAAAAAAAGTCATTTCCTAAGGGCTTATAACAATTTCTGGATGTGGTGAGCAAAGGAGGGATCCTTGAATATTTTAACAGCTTAAGGTTTCTTCTGGAGCAACCCCTAAGAAGTTGAAGGCCAAGGCAGACTTTGTTGGTTCATACCTCTGCGTCAGTGAAAGGATCTAGCTGAGGAATTTGAAAAATTAAAAATCTTTCACATCTTTCACAACCTTAAAAAAAAAAAAATCGCATTCTCTGATCATCCCAAAAGAACTCGAAGATCAGAAATTATTTTCCCCAGTAAAATCTGTCAGTATTTATGGAGGAAAGTCAGTGTGTGTGTGATTTAAGAAAATGCTTCATTATATGGGCAAACATGGAATGATACTGATGGAAAATTTCAGGCATATTTCTATTAAGCTTGTACAGAAGATATGGAAGCTTTACTCTACTGGGTTGCGGAATATTTGGAATGTCAAACACAGTTGCTTCAAAACCTGTTTGGTATCCCATATGAATGTCTCTAATGTTTGCTATGCAATAAATTCTCTTGGTCTTCAGTTAAACAGGAAATCACCCCAAGACCCCAAGAATTTTCATATCAGTTGTAATGAGTTAGTGTGGAATTTTTTACGTCTCTGACTGGCTGGTTTTCACTTCCATGAATATTCATGCAAAGATTGAGAGCAATTCGTTGTTTATTTTCTCCAATCATGTTGAATGCTTTCTAAGTATTAAAATGTGATATACTTTTGCTCCTTTAGTAATAATATAGAGCCTTTAGTACAGCATTAAGCTAATTTAACTTTTAGTGTCCCTAATGAAATGAGATGCATAAGTGGCTATTCTCCTCTTTTGATGGTAACTGGAACTCCCCATAAGGGCAGGGTTCACAGGCATCTCATTTCACACACTGCAGTTTAAGGAACTCCTATATGATTTCTGGAAAATAGAAACAGATACAAATAACAATACATCATGGCAGTGTCATACTCGAGTTCGGCTACCTAAATTCTGCAGGTGTGAAAATTATAATAGTCAGCATACAGGAAATAATTTTGTCATACAATTTACAGTGGAATGTGGCACAGCATCCTACCTTGTCTTTTTGTTCTTCATTATTTTGCCTTAAGTACCTCGTAGGAATGTGTGAAAATATTCAGTATAATTGATGTGACAGCAGGATGATGACATGGAAGACATACAAACTTCCAGATTGACAGCTGGAAGTTCAGGACAATAACCACTGCAATAACAAAGAGCACCAGAAATACAGCTTTAGATAAAAGAATAAATATATAATTCTTGAACAAATAAATCTTGTATTCTGAGTACAAAAGAAAAGATCTAATGCAAATACCTTAATCCATGTAACTCCAGTATAGATGATAGTTACGAACACACTCTTCAGTTAGAAGAATGGCTAATTGTGGGATGAAATTTCCTAGTATGTTAAAGTAGGGATCAGTGAGAAGTCAGGTGTGATAATCTACAGAATATAGATTGTTGTAATTCAGCTGTGTTCAGAAAGTTTAATTCCAATTATTTCTGCATTTTTCAAAGTCCAATTTGACAGTTTATTTAATAGTTCAATCATTAAGAAGCTAAAAGTTTAATTCACTTGTTTCAAAATATGCACCTGAGAAGTTCTAGTGCTGTGATTCTGTCTAGCCTCTAGCTGATACTCTGTTAATTTCTCTATGAATATTATATTAGAGTGAAGAGAGCTGTTTCAACATCCTTGTGGTTTCTCAGCTATGGGTAAAAAAACTGTGCAAAATTATTGGATCAAGAGCTATCAAATAAAAGAAAAAGGGACTCTATAGCCAAATGAGTCTCGTTTTCTACTGAAAACACAGAAGGTCCTTGATCTTGTTCTTTCCTTTTATAACTTTTTAATTTTTTAAAAATAGTGTAGCAAAAAACAAATAAGCAGTCATTATGTCAGAGAGTAGAACTCCCATTTCCATAGCTATGTGAGTTATACTGTCTCCAACTTCATGAATTTCACATTTCCTACTGATTAGTAGCCTAATTTGGACTAAAAGTATTCTAACCCTTATTAATTTATTTTCTTCCTAGTGTTTTTTTTTTTTTGTGTATTATATTAAGCAGTCAGTAAACAACATTTTAGGAAACAGTTTTTGTAGGACTATTTATGCTAAGTAGCAAATGCTAAGTAGCATATGCTAAGTAGCAAAAATGTAACAATTAAGAAAGCAGTTTCCCGTTTCATGGGTCTGGAATCACACTCATGTTTGCTGTTCATCTACCCCTGCAACTAACAGCTGCATGGCCACTTGACACTCAAAAAAGGGTAAATTACACATCGTCTTTCTAAGACAACCACCAGAAAGATGGCAAGAAGACTGATGAAAGAAATACTTGGGTTCAAATTTCTGCAGGAATATAAGAATATCACTTTCAAATTGTGCTGGATCTGTCTTGGACGGAGTTAATTTTCCTCATAACAATGTCCTTGGCATTATGTTTTAGATTTTTTGACTGAATTTGTCATGATGACACATGTTTGATTTGTGACAATTTTTTGTCACACCAATATTTTGTTGTTATAATTAAAATAATAATATTAATAGATGGGACAGTGCTTTTAAAACATCAAGGCTCTCTTACTTTCTCACGCTGCCCCTTCCAGAAGGGTGTTCCATGCCATATAACATCATTTGTAAAAAATGGGATGGAAAGTATTTGTCATCCAAGGTAGATGTTGCTCAGAGGCTGGTTAGGTATCAGTCTGATTGTGGGAAGCAGTGATTAATTATGGGGTTTTTTTTTTTCATTTTCTTTCACTTCCTAAATTTTCTTTATCTCAACCCATGCGTTTTCTGATTGTTACTCTTCTTATTGTCTCCTTCATCCCACTGTGGGCAGGGGAATGAGCAAGTGTCTATGTGGATACCGAAACTCAAACTCCTTTTCTGGCTCCACAGAACAAGAGCCCCTGATAAGAACCAAGAGAATGTACCTAGGGGTTGATATTGGGGAAAGACAGAAGAGAAAAAAGACCAGCAATAACCCTTTCATGGACTAGTCCTTTTGCTTCCACTGATGTTCCTGCTGTAGAATCCTATCACATTCAAGAGAATTGGATTTTGGAAAGAACTCTCACAAGCAGCCTTTGTTTAGTATCATACCTTGCAAAATGCTACTTCTAAAGACCTGAAATGCTCCTAGAAATGTAAATCAGACTTGAAAATGTCCTATCCAGCAAACATAGTTACACTAATTTCTACTGCTTCTCTGTTGTATTTATTCTTTTTTTTTTTTTTTTCTGCCTAATTTGCCATTATTTTCTTAGAACTGAACTATAGAATATAACAGCTGGTGACATTTGTGTCTGAGTCCATATCCTTGTATTTTTATCAGCTACAGTAATACTGAGAGTAGCCTAGAGTAGCTTTATGATTCATTTCTCAGTCATATGTATCTAGTACACAAAGTCCGGGATCCAAAGATTAGCCTGAACCAGCTCATGTCTCCATCTGTAAAGTGCTCATCATCTGTGAACTGGAAAGCAAAGAAGTTCATGTTGCATAAAGACACTCTGTTCACTCAGATATCTTGTGATCTTATTTCTGTAGTCTTCACTATTTTTTGTTGGACTGAAAGCAAGAGATCTTGATATGATATTCCTAATTATATAAAATATTCAAAATCTCTGATTCTTACCTGTATTTTTCAGTTATTTCTCCATGATTCTTAATCAAACTGGTCTTGAGGAAATAGGATCACCACATAGCCATTTTGGTTTTTACTTTGTGTTTTCATTGTGTGTAAATCAGTGCTTAAGGAATAAAATATTATTTCCAAGCTGACATAAAATGCTCTCAATACTGACTTACCAAAAAACTTCTTTTTTTGTCAATTGTGAAATCATAGCAAAAGAAGTTTAGTTGAATTTTCTTCCATATTATTTAGCTATAGTAAAAAAAATCTATTTTTGTCTTGTATTCTTAACAGTCTGACACAGAGCAATAAAAATAATAGACACTAGAATTAAAATTATGTTGTATGAACTTAACATACACATGACTACACGACACAGCACCATTTCAACCACATACATAAGAATGTTTAACATTCTTCTTCCCAAGCACAATAAAATTTGGAAGCAAGAGGAATAATTTCTGTAAGGAAACATAGATTATAAAACAGCAAAAAAATCCCTGAAATGACTCCTGAATTTGATAAAAGGTATGCATTAATTTTCTGAAGGAGACTGCATTTTTTCAAGGAAATATTTTTTTTAAAAACCATCATGATTAAGTTGCTAATATTAAATTCCTAGTTACAGTGAGAGTCACTTCAGTAACAAAGCTATATTTTATATTTTCTCATAACCAAAAGCTCTCAGCTACATGTAACTAGGTCTGCAGAGCACTTACAATCAATCAATAAAGTAAGGTTGTAGAGGGTTGCCTAAGAAGCGAGGTGTGTGATTCACCTTTCTAATGTGTTTTTGGAGTGTTCTAGAAGCATCTCATGATCTGCCTAATAAATGGCTATCTACAGTGGGATTCAATTATCTAACATGCATCTGGTAAAATTTCAGGTAGTATAAGATACCAGTTATCTTCACAGAACTAGCTGAGAGCCTCAGAGATGCACTCAGCATTCTAAACAGCCCATAGAAGGTCACTCGTGATGAGCTCAGATATTTTAAGTTTCACTTCATGCTTATGCTTTTACAGGCAAGTCTCAGCCTTCATGCCTATTTTAAAGTGTGCTGATGTACAAGGTATGCTGAGATGGAGCCAATTTTCTTCATTGCAGCCTGTATGGTGCTGTGTTTTAGATATATTAATCAAACAGAGTCAATAACAACAGCAGTGCTTTTATTATTTCTGAACAACATCTGCAGTTTTCCCACTCTGCCTCCTCTACTTAATAGGTTGGGGATGGACAAGAAACTAGAAGGGGACACAAAGTCTTTCACAAATGGATTAAAATAAATATTCACCTTAAAACTATATTTTCCAACATAAACAGCTAGATTAGTGCACTGGATTTTCCAAATATTGGTTAATGTACTAACATTTAAATGTAACAGTTTGCCATATAATTATTAATTTATTCACTGAATCTCATGATGTATTCCTCATAAAGCCAAAAAAATGTTACTACCCATTCCTTAAAGCAAAGAAAATATTAGACTGTAGAAAAAGAAATGCCAACACATTCAAATTATTGTCTTTCTCTAGGGAGACCCAGCCAGGAACAAATTGCTATTGTTCAATCACAGCAGAAAGAACATGCAGAAATTTGGCAAACTATGTTTAAATGTTGCCTTATGAAATGCTATGAAATAGATTTTCCTGTTGAAAAGTATGTGCTTTAGAAACTGAGCTCAGCTTAATAAAATGTTGCATTTTGATTCTTTACTGAATGAAAGACAAAAGGTCACTGTGGCCTTTACAGCAATGCATTTCACACTTTTAGACCAACAGCCTATAATTCAGCCAGGAAGTCTTATATCAATTAAGACAAGCTGGCTTTCAGAGTCTATCACTGTTGTTAAAAAAAAAAAACAAACCAAACCAAACCAAAAAACCCTAAACAAAACCTTTACAATAAATCTTGACAAAGTTAAAATCTATATTAAGTAAATTTTTTTGTTCATAACCTTGTAGAACACATGTAAAAACATTTAAATATTATTAAAATAGAAGAGACAAACAAAAAGATGAAGTACTGTAACGAAAAGAGGGATGGTAAGAACTCAATGCAGAGGCAAAAAGCCCTAAAATTTCAGCAAAGAATTTTAACTTCCTTCAAGATATAAAGGCTGCCCTTCTTATCCCAATTGTGATTAGAAAATAATGAAAGAATATGAAGAAACTTAACAAAAAGGAAGAGGAATGAGTGGACAGTGTTTTCAACAACAAGGGGAAGCAACAAAGAATATGTAAGCACAATAAAATGCACACAGTGGTATGCCTCAGGAAAGGAAGCCTTGATAACCATACTGGTGAAATGGCTAAAACAGTTGTGATGTGTCTGGGCTATTCTGCTTCCTTTCTCCTACAGCTGACAGACAAATACATAGGAGACAAATTTGTTGCTGGACCTACTAGAAAGGAATACAGGTTCTCAAAGTGTATATATGCAGAATGTGACTGTTTCCAAAACTATAATGCCAGATGGAATCAGATGCTGTGAAAATGAGACTTCTTCCAGTTACTGGAAGAAGTTATCAACCTTTTCCTGAGCAGGCAATCTTTAGCAGAGTTCCATCACTATGGATCCCACATTAGTCTGTGTATATTATACATGCTGAACTATAAACTTTTACATGGTTTATCATTCCATCTCTTGGTAAAGTTTCATGCATTCTCATTCTTTTCTCAAATAAAGGGCTTGTTTCCCTGATGCCTTTCTGGCTGTCCTTTGTAAAAATTCTATGTGCATCCTTAAAATCCCAGTGAGGGCATAGCACTAAAACTATTTCCAGACATCTAGTCCCTAATTCCATGTTCCTTATATGTTATGCATGAGGATACAGGCATTTCAGAGAGGAATGCAGTGGTGATGAGTCCCCAGAAAACATGTGAGAGCCTCTGCCATCATGCTGCCCTCTCATCACTACCTTTTTTATGCTGATACACTTAGGTAGGCTCCCTTCAGCCTTATTTTTTTCAGCTCAAAGTTACTCTTCTCCACCCTATGTTTGTCAGCGCTGTCCCCCACTTCCTCCCTGCTGTGTGGATTGTCATCTCCTACATGTATCCTTCCCACCTGAAAGCTGTCCTCCCTGTGTGAGTGGACCTGTTGGCAAAGATGCTTTGTTCCTTCTTGTCCAGGTGGGTCCTGCCTCTTCCTAGCAGTCCTCAAAGATCCTCAAGTACACAGTGCTGTATGTGATTACTGCAATATGAAGTCTTCTTGTACTTCTAATATTGATATACAAATCAACAAGTCTAATAAAATAGATTTAGGATGTCTTATTTATCTCTGAGCTTTCACTAGAACTCAGAGTACAGGTTCACTTATGGATTTTATTAAAAAGGATTTGATAGCAAAACACACCAAAGGAAATATCTGGCTGTTGTGCTTTATTATTACTTTATTGAGTTAATTAAAGATGCAGAAGTGCTGAAGACAAAATTAGTTCATATTAAAGACTGAATCAACAGGTAAATAACTTCAAGGTTTGAAATGATCAAATTAATGTTGAAAATAATCAAATAAAATCTGAGCTTGACACTAACATGAACTATTTTTCTGTCTATATTTAAAAAAAATATTAAAGGAAAGAACAAGTGTTTTTACAAGTTTTTCTCTCATAGTAACCTATCATTTATTTTAGTGAATGCAGTAGATATCTGACACTGGTTGTAGACATATTTACAATGTAAATGCCAATTCTTCAACACATAGCAGGAAAACCTGTTGCATAAAATAACTACTAAAAAGGAAATAATGAGGAAATAAGCAAACAAATAGCATGTTAATCAAGAACAAGTATTGAGAAAAAATTTCTCTAACCAGAAGAGCAAATCATATAAGAATTTTGGAGATTTTTGTATGAAAAACTGAAACATAGTTTTTCAGAATTTTGTCTGAAGAAAGAGCCAAAACACAGGCAACATTTTTAATTATATGATTTAAATAGTTGGCATAAAATCTGGAGTTCTCAGTAAGTCAGCAAAGACTGTGTCCAGGACTTCTGGCTTGATTTCTCAGACAATATATAGCAAGGGCTAAATAATTCTATATATTCCAAATTTAATTTGACAGGCAACAACTTAAATTGATAAACACTAGGAGATAAAATTGGATTCACAAGTGTGAACAGAAGAACATAAATATTTAACTGGACACTATGTCTCAGTTTCATAAGTTTTGCTTTACCACATATATCACATCAGAAAAATCAGTGGAATACTTCTATTCTTGTGTTAACACAGAATCATCATTGTAAGCAGTAGTAGTGAAATTGATAGTAAAACAATGCAAGTCTACTCCAAACCAAATTAATTAAAGAGAAATTAGGGAACAGTAATTTAGAATAAAAATGCCTACTTCTTCCTTATGATGATTTCTACTTGAGTCTATAAGTATAAATCTATTTCAGAGTATTTGGCCGATATGCCTAAACTGATTTTAGGGATAAGCATCTCCTATCTTAAAAAAAAACCCAAAAAAACAAACAACTAACCAAACAAAAAAGGCAGCACAGGAATTTTTGTTTCAACAAATATTTCAGAGTTTCTCATTAGCATTGTTAACATTTAAATTCGGCTGAATATAGAACATTATTTACTTTTGGGAGGCAACAATCAAAAAATTCATTCTGTGACCCATGACTGTTTGGGTGAATTTTTCTGTCAGGTGTCACTGAATCTGTGGTGGTCCTTGGACCACCCCCAAAAAAGTATTCACTCTTTTGAAGAGTGTGCAGCTCTTAAGCTGTTTCTCCTGAGCTCCCTTGGGAAGTCTTCCCCTTGGAAGACTTCCTTTAGCTCAGGGTGAGCAAAAATGTTTCAACCCATGTGCAGCCCCTAGGCTGTCTCAGATTGAAGAGACTCTCCTTTGAGAAATCCCTTTGTGAGTTTTCCTTGTGGCTCAAGGTAAGAAAAAAGGCTTCAACCCATGAGCCGTTGCAGTTTTATGTTAATATTTCATACCCCGTTGGTTGTTTCCTTTGTTCCTGGTTTTTACCCCGCCAATTGGTCTGTTTTGGATCCTTCCCCTGATTGGTCCCTTTCCCATTTCCTCTCCCCACTGGACAAGTTGTGAAACCCCACCCCAGCTACCCTGTATAATCCCACTTGCCTTGGGCTCTCTGGCTCCTTTCTGCTCCAGACATGTGAAATAAGGAGGCTCTCCTGGAGATTGGAAAGGCCAGTGTGGCAAACGCGTCTCTGCTGCTCAGGCAGCCTCATGAAGAGCTGGTAACTCTACACTTGAGAATTCATCAAGAGCTGATCCCTCTGTGCCTAAGGGTGCACAAAGAGCTAAATCACTCTCTGCCTGAGAGTGCCTGTGCCTCTGTTGATCTGGGTGTCTTTTTAAAAACGCTTCTAGTGAAGAAGGTTGCGGCGACCTTTACCGCCGGACCAGACCACGACATGAATTGATGGCTGTCTAAATGAAATATTAGATGTTATGTAGGAATGTCTCCTAACTGGCTCTTCTATTACCTCAGAATTATCCTGAGCCCAAAAACGACAGTTCATCTTTCCACCAGAGTCTGCTTGGCAAAGACAGGCCTATACTGAACACATATGCTTATCTCTGTGGCTTACATCTCCATCGTGTGTGCTAGATGTGGATATCGATACAACTTGGAGGCTAGGTCATTAAAGTGTACATATCTCCTCCCCTGTAACCATAGCTGTACAAAGCTTTGTGGAGGTTAGATTTAGGGGGTGTGCACTTTTCCCTAAATCTATGCCCTATGCACCACTTTGATCTGCAAATTAAATCACTTTGTTTCTATAAATTACTGTTAAAAATAAATAAAATAAGAATGAGAGAAAAAACTATCATAATGCTAACTCTTGGATTAGCAGGAATTTATTTAACAACCAGCCTCAGAAGACAAGTCTGCTCTGCCTTTGCCTCTATTGATAGTGCAGGTTTCCTGAACAGACTATTGTCTTCTCAGAGCATTTACATAACTCATTTCCATTCCTATTATATAGTCAATTATGCCTCAGTCACAGTACCTGGAGATATTTTTTTGTTTTGAAATACTGTCAGTAGTGTTGCTTTCTGCCCTTCACATAGTAATGTGATGATGACAACATCAGTTAAGATTAGAGATCTGAGTACTATAAAAAAGAATTTTTAATCCAGGACTTAATTTCCAAATTTGCCAGATTTTTTTTTTTTTTTTTACCAGTTGGTAACAGTTCTCTCACTGTTGCTGAATTCAAAGCATCTTGAGGTAAAGAATATATCATTTAGGGAAAAATAAGTTGAAAGAGAAGTAAGTGACATGGATTAAATCCTTAAAGGATCTAAAGAATTACCTGTATTTTAATCATGATTCAGGAATTCACATGTATTACTCTGAGGGAAAAAAAATCCCCAAACATCTTGAGCACATTAACAGTAGCATTACTATCAATCAAGATCTAGGATCTCCAGGGTTCCCTGTCAGCAAAGTGGCTCACCAATGAAATACAGAAAACTATTTTTATTTCTCTATTCACAGTGTTTCAGTTTCATCAAGAAAGATACAAAACAGGACCATCATACTTAAGTGTTTTCTTTGCAATTTGCCTGAGGTGAGCCTGTGCACTCTGATTCCTTTATTTTTAAGGCAGATCTAAAACCCAACTCCAACTTCTTTAACAAGTTCTTTCACAGTCAGAAATTTTTAGGTTTTTCCCCTGTTACTTTATGACAACACTAGCTCAGAATACTTGGAAACTTCAGAGCACAAAGAGATATTTCTGGATACTAAATAATCTGACATTGTTCATATATTTGGAGTAACAGAATTTCCCACTGGCTGTCTTTAGAGAACATATGATTCACGAATGGGAAGCACTAAATCTTCCCAGATGGGTGCTGTAGGGTCAAGAATCATGTATGATTCCCCACATTTCAGTAAAATAATCCCCTCTTCCCATTAAATTCTCTGTAAACCCAGATGTTTAACACCAGAACATCATAATATCTAAGTAATTCATATTCACATGCCCAATCTTATCTATCCAGTCTCAACTGGCATGCAATATGTATCTGAACGTAAGTACAGCTCCAAGAGAGAAGATTCTGGACCTGCAAGAGACATATTCTTCTGAGACACCAGCTGGAAGCAAAGTTTGAAAAATGGCACAAAATATTTATGTTCAGGAGTTTTATACAGTCTAGAGGATGTAATTCACCAAAGCTATTTTAAAAATGGTCTCCATGTATAGATACCTTTCTGTGAACAAGTTTAGCTAACTTTTCTGTTCACCTCGAACCAGAAGTAGACATTTCTATTTGTTCACTTCATTTGCTGTTTAAAATCTGCTTCTTGTACTGATAAAATCTGTAACTAAGAGGCTGAGACCTAGTTCATTATTAGAAACCTAAATTAGGAATTTTAATATGGAACTTCAATGAAATATACATTGCAAAGAACCATTCCAGTGACTTTTAAATGCTCTGAGACAAGCCACATAGGACTGATAGATTTGGCATAGATTCTGCAGAAATCTTCTCTCGGGAAGGATGTGCTGATTAATCTCAAAAGTTATTAGGTGCTTTTGTATGAACAATTATATTCAGCCCTCAGATGTGCACATCTGAGATTGTTACCATAGTCATAGCCAGACACTCCTACAGAATGATTACTCTGCTGAGTTTTAGAAGCCAACTTCTGGATGAGATTAATACCTGTAAGTGAATATTAACACTTATATGCAGATATTTACATTTTCTTAGATAAATCCCTTCCTAGGTTAGGAAGTCCTGAAAGAATAACTGTCTCTGAAAATTCAGTACTTACAGAACTAGTAATGTTTGCAAATTCTAAAGTTAATTAGGTAATAAAACTAAGAACTTTAAATTGTACTGAAAATAAATGTTCAACATATTTTTAACTATAGAATCATCTCTATATGGCCAGACATTTGCAAATTATCTGTGCTCTTAATTTATCTTAACCATTTTCTTTTCTTCTTTGTGAAAATCAAAGGAAGTTGCAATTTCACTTAAGATCATGATTATTCAAGTAGTCAGTCTGCACAACTAATCAATCCTTGCAAATAGCTAATTCTGATGCAGGTGGGAGGATAATGACTTTAGTGACTTGCCAAGAAAATCATCAGATATAACTTCATCACCAGTTCATTGTTCAGCTCCACAAAGTGAAAACCTTCTGTATTTTTCTTTAAGGGAGACAAATGACTTTTTAGAAACCTCTGGATATATTTTGTTCTATCAGTTACTACACAAAAGCTTAGACTTTAATTGAAATTAAAGATCAATTACTTATGTCCTACTCTGTACCTTCATAATACAAATTTTTGTGCATGTTAATGTTAGCAAAGATTACAGTGTTACCATATTCTTGGCATAAGCAAACAAGAGTTATGTGTCTATTTAGAACTTATATATATTAATATATAATAATTATATATAATAAATAATAAATAATAGCCATGGCTTAGTTGAGGTGTTAGGCCATAAGTTGGACTTAATGATCTTAAAGGTCTCTTCCAACCTAGTGATTCTGCAATTATATGTTAATATATATTGATATATTATATATATAAAATATATATTTAGAAATTATGTATATTGAATAATTTGGGGGATTTTTTTTTTAGTAAAATGATTTAAAAATCTGTGAAAAATCAGAACTGTAACAGTTTGTGACACTTAAGTCATTTTGCTACCTGTTTCTGGGAGTTGTTTGTTTCTTTGAGGCTTTTTGTTCAGGAGTAAACAGTTGCTCATGAAGTTTTGTAATTTAGTGTCACTTGTATATGAAAGTGGATTTTTTATAAACCTGAAAAGATAATACGGTACAAAACTTTTAAAGAAGTGTAAGAGAAAAATCATATGAAATTTATCTCTCTCTCTCTCTCTCTCTCTCTCTCTCTATCTCTATCTCTATTGACATTTCTCTCTCTCTCTCTCTCTCTCTCTCTCTCTCTATATATATATATATATATATATACACAATGAAAAGCAAACATCTATTAAAGTTTGCTGGAGACAGTTTGATTCCAGTAATAAAACATGCCAAAAGACACAGAAATGTGTCAACAGAATAATGACCTTTGTCTCAAGAATTATTTACCAAAAGAGGAGCATGGGTCTTTCAGTATTAGTAGATCATAGAAGCTGACTAAAGGGCACTGTGTGCCAGAGTACCAATGACTGAAAAGAATTCAAGATAATACTGATGAGAAAGAAGACCTGTAAAGTCATAATTTAAAAATTCCTGCTGACTATCTATAATATTACTGAGTAAATTCTCTGTAGTATTCGGATTATTCAGGAGTGAAATATTTAAGAGAAGTGTAAAATTTGTGACAACAACAATAACAAAAAAATCAAACTAGAAAACTAAGAAAGCGCGGCAGTTAGTAATTTATGTATTCAGATTTCAAAACGGGTTTTTTTTTCATTTATAAAATATTTACAAGGCATGCAATGTCCTATCCAATCATCATTGATGTAAAGATCATTTTGTATACCTGACTGGAGGGGAAAAAAAATTGTTAAACAGAAATAGCAAAACATAATTGCAAAGATTGCTACCTGACAGAATTTGAAAGCACATTTTAGTGACATTTTTAGGTAGACAAACAATCTTTTATATTTTCTTTCCAATCTGAAGGAAGAAAACAAATCTCATCAGTTTGTAATAAGTTCAGAAATGAAACAAAATTCCTACTTTGTAATGTCATTTCCATTTCTCAGAGAGCCCACTTATTTCTTCTATTTTTTTAAGAAATTCACTTTTTTTTTTTCATTGTCTTGCTGTAGTTTTTGGAAGTTTAGGATTCCCAGCTTAAACTCCTTCAGACTCTGATGAAGGTTTGAAGTTCTTTGTTTCATATATTATTGACAATAAAACAAAACATTATTTACTTCCAGATGAGACCTCCAAAGGAGAAAAACTGCAGCACTTCTTTCTATGAAAAAAATGAATTATTTCTGTTAGTAGGTGTCTTATAAAGACAAGTATGAAATTTCAAGTTTAAGAAAGAGGTTTTAGGGAATGGAAGAACTAGCATACACTGGATGAAGTTACAAACTATAACCTTTGACAAAGTTATAGTTATTTAAAATAAAGAATGCGGATGATCAGTACAGACATAAAACTCTGTTAGACTCATATGGCCAGACAACTCAGCTATCTTGAAACTGCTGTGAAACGCACCATGAAGCAAACAAGTACAAATAAAATGCTTGGTAGCAAGTAATGAGAGAGCTGAGGTTCCCATGGGTTCCCTTCCAGTTCCCCATCAACAGTGCATGTAAAAATCACTTTAAACACTACCAAGATAATGTTTCACAACCCAGCAGGCTAATATAGATACAAGGAAAATCAATGTCTTTGAACAACATTCGGACTAATGATTCAAATTGAGTTATAGCCACTATTAAAAAATAATAATGATTAAAAATCTATTTATTAAAGTTCCATGATTCAATTTATGATGAGCAGAACTGTTTATTCCTCAAGATAACAAAATTAATTTTTTTCTACCATGAAAAGTTACAAATGCAAATACACTGCTGCGTTCTTCTGCTACACTGTGTGACACATTGCTTTTGGGCTTCTGTATGTGGATTATCCATAAGAGGTCTGATATGGGTGTGTAAGAATATTTTGATTGAATATGCCATATGGCACAGTATACATGTGTAATGGGGCTTTTACAAGCATCTTGATAGAAAAGAAAAAAGTTATTGTTCCCACACTCAAGGCTTAATAATCGTTGGTGGAAGAAATTGGATGTGAATAAGTAGTACCTCTGTGATGAATTTTCAGAGGTACAGTGACAGCCATGCCTTTCCTAATAAGAGCAAATCATAAAATGGATTAATTCAACGGACTTAACCCTGTTATGGATTTTTTTTTCTTATTAAGCAGCCTTAATAAGTTGCATTTATGCAATTTCAAAATAGTTGAAATTAAATCATAATAAGGTGTTTTTGGAACTAAATTAGACTGTCTACCTAAAGATCTTATGTAGTTTAATTATCCATATCATTATCATAGTTTCTATGTAGATAGGGTCTTATTTTCAAAGTTAAATTTTGACTGTTAATATTGGTGTTGGTTTGATATTTTTACTTTTTAATTAACACAAGTCAACAAATTCACCTGTAAGAGGGGTGCACATCATTGAGATTTTAAGGATAAAATGTTTGAAAAAACGTATTCATACTTATCTTGGAGTGATAGGTCCTTGAAGGAAATTATTGTCTTGATGTCAGAATTGTGACATTCACCTCAAAGGGATATGAAATTTTCTCTTGTATTTAGAAATTATTTATGTAGGTCTCACATTGAAAAAATTATTAACTTATAATTTCCTTTCTAAAACCCCCTTAATTTACTTTCAGAATTATAAAACTTACAAAGCATCACCATCATCAACAGCACCCTTTACAAAACCTTTAGTTTGTACATTTCAACAAATAAAAAATTAGGAAAAGACATGAAAGCAGCCCACTGTAAATAGTCTCCAATAACATGATCATATGCTTCCCTTTTTCAAGAAAAGTAAAAATACTTTATTTATATTCCCCATAGTTTAGTTATTGACAAATTGTAACACATAATGCAAGCAATTCAAACACAACTTCATAGGGTGTTAATTTCTGCAGCTTATTAGTACAGTAGTTTCAGTACTGTGTTTGACCACTTTACAGAGTATTGTCCACTCAAATTGCTCCATTAATCCTGACCAATGTTCTTCCTTTTTCCCATTTTCAGTTTCTGAGCCACCGTAAAAGAAAAGGAAAAAAAAAAGACCACGGATTTTAGAAAAGACCTACATTTTTAAAGTACTACACCTATTTACATCAACTGATTTATCAAAGGCCATCATCAAACTCTGCAAATTCAAGACTTCTTCCTGTTTAGTAGTATGGTATTTTTTGTTGAACACACCCACATTGTCTAGGAAGAATTCCATCTCAGTCACACCACCTTTACTCTTCCTCAGATTCCCTCATGGTTTACTGCATTTAATAATTCCTTAGTAAGATATACTGGAGACTATTCCTGAGCAACTACTAATTCTGCTCTTTTCCTCTCACCCACTTCCCATTTTCTCCCAATCACTTCCATTCTAGCAAGGAATCTTTACCTGACAACTCCACCTTAACTTCATTTTTCAATTTTTTTTATAATTAGGGGCAAAAAACTCATTGAAACATAATTCTTCCTGACTTTTTACATCAGTAACTGGTGTATAATACCAGTACATAATGGATAACTGCAGTTATCAGAACATTTTTTTCTGTTAAAGCATAATATTCCAAACGGTACAAATGTATACTTAAAGACCTTAAGTGGGCTTGAGGAGTTTTGAAGAACTGCACTTTATGAATACAGCAAATAGTATCAGGGACCCACACTTCATACAATAATGTGTTATTAGATGTTTTTAGGCTGGTTATTATGAACTCTACTTTGTGTAAAAAAGGAGTGTAATTACTCACCAAGTGGTTCTTAGCCCTAGCTATTTCATCCTTTATTGAACGCTAGGAGTGTTAGTTGCCTGAGTATTGTAAATTTCTCTTGTTGCTTGAGTTTCATTTTTTTTAAGTAATTTAATATTTTTCTTCATTATTAGCTCTGCATGATATGCTCATTTTCCTTAAGCAGATCTTAACTTAAGATACAGTGCACCATTTTACATAGAAAGCACTCTAGAATGTAGAAAACACATTTTACATAGAAGAACATATACTTGTTCCTTTAGATAAAACACAGCTTGCAAACCATACAAAATTAGCAAGATTACATGGAAATTTCAAGCTTTGTTTTGCTTGCAACCATGACATTAGAAAACCATGACAAGCTGTGCTGTTTTTTAATCTCTGGTTTTGTTCTTACTTCCAAGGTATAATTGATACAGAAAATGAGGGGGTGGCATCTATCCTTCCTTTCACACTTTTCAGCTACTCTTTCCCAGCTGTCTTACTTCCTATGTGCATCTGTCTGATACTGATATAATATTTTCAATAATAGATTCTACTGAACTGTCAAAAATGCTTTAAGTGCAAACACACAAATTTAATATATGAATATATATATAGTAGATATACACAAAAATTTAAAACAAGATAAACCAAAACAAAACCATCATTAGTGTTTCACACTTGAGACTCACAAGCTTGGGATTTTTTTAAAATAAATTTTTTAGTGCAAGCTAAATTCACTTCTCCTTCTTTATTATTTCTGAGTATATAATTAAATAAACTGGGGGTTTTCATCCTGCCCTGGAAAAGAGTACAGGAGACTACTGCAGACTCTTAGTAACTTTGATTATTTGCTGTGTAGATGTGTAGTAAGAGGAGACTGCAGGTCCCCGCCGTGAGAGACGGGTCACCCTGAAACTCTCCCCTGTCAGTCCTTCCCCCAGGCTACAGTTCTTCATAAATTGCTCCAGTATGGGTCCCTTCCACACCATGCAGTCCTTCAGGAACAGACTGCTCCAGTGTGGGTCTCCAGTGAGGTCACAAATCTTGGCAAAAAACTGCTCCAGGGTGGATTTTTCACAGTCACAGCCTTCTTCAGGCATCCACCTGCCCTGGTGTGGGGCTGTCCATGGGCTGCAGGTGGATCTCTGCTGCAGGGACACGGCTGCCTCACCATGGTCTGCACCACAGGATGCAGGTGAATCTCGGCTCTGGTCTCTGGACCATCTTCTTCCCATCTTTCACAGACCTTGGTGTCTGCAGGGCTGTTTCTCTCATGTAGTCCCACTCCCCTGAAGTGTGCTTTTGTGTTGTAACTTTTTCCCTTCTGAAATAAGTTATCCCATTTTGTACCACTGTTTTTGATGGGATTGGCATTGCCCATCTGTGGGTCCACCTTGGAGGCAACAGGCTCTGGTTCTATCAGACTTAAGGGAAGTTTCTGGCAGTTTCACAAACCAGCTACTCCTGTATCAAAACATGCAAATAAAATATACAAATATAATCAGAATTATGCATATATATAAATACACACACACATATATATGCATGTATTTATAACTTACACAGTATCATTATTAGTCATTTAGTGTTATTGCAAAAAGATTTCTTTGTTCTAAAATAGTTCTGTGCTTCTGCCTTTCTTCATTGTTCATTGCATAAACAATGTCCTGACTTGTGATTTCTATGCACTTTATAGCCAGAAGATTTCATAAACTGTAAAATATTCCAACATCTGAAAGAGGATCAGCTAATATGCTTGTTTCTTAGTCATTTCTTTGGTGTTGTATCTATTCATATCATTATGCATATCTTCCCATGCACTGTGCCCTTGTGGTTCTTTTTATACCTAGATATAGATGCTAGGTATCTATAGATATTTATAACTGCAGAGAAATCTTCATTTATTTTACTTGCCTTGTGAAGTACAGCTTGACTTAATATTATGGTGCATTCTCAGTTTTTGCCTGGACTTTCAACAGTCTGTGCACTGCAATTCCATTTTATGCAGCTATCTTAAAATTGTAAAATTCATGCTTAGTCATAATATCATTATAAAGTAATTAATTATTCTTTTAAGTCAGGGAAACTTCTCTGCAAAACTGTTCCCCCTTCTTGCTTGCAATTTCAATTCCACACATAGCATCTGCACATTTGATTAAATTCAATTACAAAACTCATTTAAGCTCCACATTTGACTTCAGCAAGGTTTTAGCTTTATATGTTTCATGCTAATATATTAGCAGAATTATAAAATGAATTCTCCTAGTGTTTCTGGTATTTAAGAGACATTTATCTTTAATCATTCCAAGGCTTTTTGTGTTTAGTTATCCAGACATACAAAAAATAAAACTTAATTTGAATTGAGTTTGAAAGCAAGGAACTTGATTGTCACAATCGTTCATTGCAGACTTTCACCTATAAAACCCATTTACATTTTTGTTTTATGAAAACATAAAACTAATGTAAAAGTATAGGAATTCTGTTTGTTAGTTCAAAAAGCAGTATTACATCTCCAGATTACTAAGTGATCAAAGCGTAGGCTTCATTTATACATGAAAAAGGAATTAGTTTTATACACCTGAATGAAGAAATATCCTTCCATGGTGAGCAGAAGTCCTTAAGAAGGACAGGGAAGAATGAAGACCACTTTAATTGAAGATTGCTTTAATTGAAGATACTTTAATGTATCCCCTTTTGTCCCTGACTGCCTTATTAACAGCAAAGCTTATAGTCACTTTATAAAGTCTGATGATGTGCTCTCTTTCTTTCTTTTTCTTTCTTTCTTTCTTTCTTTCTTTCTTTCTCTCTTTCTCTCTCTCTTTCTCTCTCTCTTTCTTTCTCTCTTTCTTTCTTTCTCTCTCTCTCTTTCTTTCTCTTTTTCTTTCTTTCTCTCTTTCTTTCTCTCTTTCTTTCTCTCTTTCTTTCTCTCTTTCTTTCTTTCTTTCTTTCTTTCTTTCTCTCTCTCTCTTTCTTTCTCTCTTTCTTTCTCTCTTTCTCTCTTTCTCTCTTTCTTTCTTTCTTTCTCTCTTTCTTTCTTTCTTTCTTTCTTTTTTTCTTTCTCTACCAGCTAAACCACCAAATCTCTCTCTCCAGTTTAGGAGATGTTGTGAAGGACTCTGTCAAAGGCTTGACAGAAGTCTAGATAAATAACATCAGTGTCCCTTCCCTTGTCCACATTCCATCGTAGAAGGCCATTAATTTGGTCAGGCAGGACTTGCCCCTGGTGAAGACATGCACACCTTCTAAGAGGATCTTCCATGATCTTCCCAGGCACAGATGTGAAGCTGAGAGTCAGTAGTTCCCAGGGTCCTCCTTTCCACTCTTTTTAAAGATTGATACAGTATTTTCCCTTTTCTGACACCTTACGTAGCTGTGTATGATGTAAGAGGGAAGAGCCTTTGCTGATCTGGGGAATATCATAATGACTGTAGCTCTCCCAGTGAACTCTTTTCAAAGACAAACTAAAGTATATAAAATATATAATCTTCCTTAAAAGAGGCAAACTAAAAAGGCTTTAACCAAACACCAAGAGTAACATCTTATTGCATATACTTTTTCCATATTTTTGTTGTCCATGCATTCATCAGATACAACCAGTTATCCAGTTGTTACTTCCTATTACTTCTTATTTATTCTTTGTTTCAGGATTTTGGACACTAGCTGCTTAGAACCAATGTGCACACCAGATTAGGCACTAAAACTTTTGAAAACATCTGAAACTATTCTGTGACTGTATCCAACACAAGACGTGTTCGCTACACTTAGGAAAGATGACAAATGTGCTAGGCCTAGGTGCAGTGCTTTAAATCAGTGTGACAGTGACAGCCCCTGGCTTCCTACCAAGCCAAGTACAGCTTAGCTGTAGTGTATGAACTACCAGGTGGCACAGACAGAGGGGCCTGGGGATCCCTGCTGCATATCATCCATCATACTGCTCCCCATGTCTCTTCACTCTTTTTAACTTCTGCAGAGGGCAGCGTGTAAAACACATTCTCCTTTACCCCACAACCCTATCTCATTTGCAAGATCAGAGTAAGAAAATGTAAGACCCCCTTATACAGATCATAAAGACCTGTGTCTAACAGTTTATTAGCAGCCCAACAGTTGATTAAAAGTTTCAGGATCAGTACCACATTTGAAATACCAGTGTGGGTTTTAAATGGTCGTGCTTGGTACCCTGCTCTTACTCATCTTGAAATGGCAAAGACCAAATGTAGTTAGTAACAATTTGATACTAGGTGTACATTTCCCAACTCAAATTTAAAATTTAAATTTTAAATAAAAGCTTTAAAAATCCTGTGTGTCTAATTTAGACAGAAAGAGGTTATTTCTGCCTACAGCTTCCAGAGAAGTGGAGAGGGAGGTACCAATCTCTTCTCCCTGGGATTCAAGGAAAGGATGCATGCAAAGAATGGTTCAAAGCTGCACCAGGGGATGTTCAGACTGGACAAGGGGAATAATTTCTTCACTGACAGAGCAGTAAAACTCTGGAGCAGGCTTCCTAGAGAGGCAGACAATGCCTTAATCTTATCAGGTTTAAAGAAGAATTTGGATAATGCCCTTAATAACATGCTTTACCTTTTGTTCATCCCTGAAGTATTCAGGAAATTATACTATAGTGTCATTGTAGATACCTTCCAACTTAAGCTACACTGTTCTGTTTTATTCTGTTCTGTTCTATTCAAATCATGCTGAAGAAATTTTTTAAATATAGAAAAATATTCACATAAACAACATTTCAAGAAAATAAACTTTTTTGAAGAAATCAAGTAAGTGAACCACTTAATGTTAAAAATATTTGTGAAATGGTTTGTTCATGTAAATGTTCTTGTTACTTGCAAATGCAGACAGTTTTAATGTATTTTCTAACATTTCTATAAGTGAAATGAAATTAAGAAATTACTTACATGTCTAAGACTAATATAAATACAATAATATTTTAGCTAATAATTCAAAATAATTAAAATAAGCAATAATATGTAATCAGTAATTCAAAACTACTCAATTTATTTTTAACATCTTCACGTATGTAGTAGTAGAATGCATGTATTTCTTCAGTAGAAGAGTGCTTGTGGGGTTTTTTCTTCCCTTTATTTTTGAAAAGCAAAACTTAAAATCAAAAGCATACTTATAAACTTAAATTTATCACAATTGCTTGATATTAATGTGAGAAAAAAGTACAGAGCCAGACTCTTTTCAGTGGTGTCCAGTGCACCATAGGCACAAACTGACACACAGGAGGCCCCTCTGAACATCAGAAAACACTTTTTCACTGTGGGTGACCAAGCCTACTGACACAGGTTATGCAGAGAGGCTGTGAAATGTTCCTTCTCAGAGATATCCAAAAGCCACTGGGCATGATTTAGAGCAACTGGCTCCAAGTTTCCTTGCTTGAGCAGGGAGGTTGGCTGAAATGACCTCCAGATGTAATCAAAAGGGCACCTCTCCATTTTGTTTTGATTCTCTGCAAGCATGTAAGTTTTTCTCCATTTTTTTCAGAAGAAAATAATAGTATTTAAGTGGATTTTATCAACAACTTTTAATTTTAACTTTCTCCTTTCACTTATGCAGGAGTTAAAAGCGAAAGTTTTTCAAACATTTAAGTTCAAACCCTACACGCTTTTTTACTAATCAATGTCATTCATTACTAGCTGCTCTTCAGATTGAAGTAAAGATTGTGTCTTTACTTTTGGCATAGGAGAATGTGTAAGAGTTTCTTTGCCTGATTTTCCAAGAGGGTGCTATATCATTAGGAGTACAGAATATGAAGCCTGGGTATGAAGGTTGAATTAAATGTCAACATGAAGGCCTCTATTATGGCTTAGACAGTATTGTAGCAATTCTTGCCTCTGGAGTATAATTTATGCTTTGTAAATGTATGTATGCAAAAAAATCCATTTCCATTTTCCAAGATGAGTGTTGGATGTTTCCACTTACAACATTTAGTTTTGTATTTCCGAAGAACTACAACGAGTATTAAGTAAATGTTAGTAGGCTTAAATTAAGTATACTACATAGAAAGTTGTCATTTCCCTCGAAATATAGCACATAGCCCTCCCCCACAAAACAGAGCATTTGTATTCACCATTGACATTTACTAATATTCTTTCAAAATGTTATTGTACAAGCAAAAAATAAATGAAGTTATAAATTTTAGTTGAGCAAGAACTCACAAAATTATGAAATACAGAGATCTGAGTGAAAACTATTTTATGTTGAACAGATTTTAGATACTGATAATAATGAATTTTTTAAAAAATAAATAGTATGTACATAGCACACAACTTTTATGTGAGATTTTCAGTTAGAGCTGGTGAGGCACTGGAACAGATTGCCCAGACAAGATGTGGATGCCCCATCCCAGGGATTGTTCAAGGCTAGGTTGGATGGGGCTTTAAGCAACCTGGTCTAGTGGAAGCTGTCCTTGTCCATGGAAGGGGCTTGGACCTTGGTGATCTTTAAGGTCCCATCCAACCCAAGCCTTTCTATGACTCTATTATTAAGGTAAGAATTTTCAGTGTTTATCTATGGACTAATTCTACCTTTTCTGGAAAAAGTAATAAATCCCTGGCTTTGATAGGAATAAAATATAGAATCACATGTGAAGTCTATTGGACTGGAACACATCGTGGACAGAGCTTAGACCTGTTTGCCTGGTTCTACACTGGGGTTTTAAACAGATCTGGACAGAAAAATACAATGATCTTCATTAGTAAAGGACATGATACATCACTGGGTGGTATAGTTCTGTTCTGGCATTTATCTGACTGTAAATTCATCTGTGACAATTTTCAGGAAAGGCTCCGATGGAGTCATGTCAAATAAAATTATTTCTGGGCTTTGCTTCTGCACTTCTCCAGCCAGTGAAAAATGGCTGAATTCCAATCTTTCAGTCTATCTCATTGTTCTGTATAAAAATAGTAGAACACTGAAATGTACTTTTAGACTGATTTGAACTACTTTAGAATTAAGAATGAATTTGAATTGGGATGTTTTTGTTGGAGTGGAAATGGAGCTTTTTGAAAGAAAATATGTTGCAAGGCCAACAGTTTCAGTCAAAATAATATGGTTCAAATTTTAACAGCTAAAATACTTGAATAACATACATTTCACTTTTATTATACTGTTTTGTGATTTAATTTTTATTACTTAGAGTTTAATTATTTTGAATTGATAGTCAAAATTTGTTAGCTTTAGAAGAAATAATCACATCTTTTTGGGTCATGGAGAAATTTAGGATTTGCATTGTTTGATTTTGGACAGCGAAGTAACTTAGAGGTTTTTTTCTGTTTTGGTTACTTTTTTTGATGAATGAATAAATTAAAGTCTACAGGATGGCTTTTCTTTAATAGGGCTGGTTTTGGAATGCTTTTTTGAATTACACTTATCAATGCATCTGGTGTTAGCTTGTACCATAGTCACAGTAGATTATTGCCTTCAATTTTTGACTTTCAAAGCAATTTGTAATCTCTCCATTTTGAGATATGTGTCCTTGCTTGGTTGCTTATTTCTTTTCTTCTTGTTTACTTGCCCGCTTGTACTCTAGACCAAGATCTGAACTCAGCACTCCAGCTGTGGAATCCTGTGCTGAGTAGGGGAAAAGGTTTACTTCCCTTGGCTGCCTGCTGGAAACAGCCCAGTGCACACCAGAGTGCTCTTGATCCAGTTTAACCAATAGTTATTAAGTGACATTTAACTGCTTGCTTAAGGTTTTAGCTCTTTGGAGACTTTTTTTTTTTTTTTTGCTATCATATTATTACCTAAAGAGGGTGCCTTGCAACCTTTCTGTCTGAACAACATATGTAGCCAACACTTATGAAAGAGTTGTCCCAGATGTCCAGTTCATTATCACCGAAGGAAATAAAATATACAAAACATGCTGTACTGTGGCAGGAACAAAAGGTTTCTTATTTAGAAATAAGAGGAAGAGGCAGGGAAAAGGTCCTGTTCTGCCAAAACTGCATGTCATTTACTAACAAAATACTTAAGAGAAAATATGTAATTGGTGAAAAACAATTAGGAAAGTTCAGTTAGAGAGAAAAAAGCAAACCACCCTGATCAGTAGTTTCCTAATTAGTATAACCAAAAATAGCTTTGCTGTCAAGAACAGAACAGTACACCCTATTTAAATTGAATTTGGGTTGTTTCTATTGGTAGTTATGAACAACCCACGTTCTAAAACACCGATGTTGATCCCTCTTTATTCACACATCATCCTAACTTTTCCAAATGTGATGAGCAGCCCCCAGAAGTCCCCAACATAGCTGATGCTGTAGCACTTCAGGTTATTCTATAATCACCTTGAGGCAAGATTTAGCAAATGCCCTAAATTTCATCACACCATGTTTATTCAGTCAGCTTTCCTTCACAAGCCTGGAATTATTTTCTGTGAAGGCATCACAATGGCACAATAGTAAATTCAGTTTGTTGATTTCAGGATGACAGCTGAAAGTGAAATGTCACCTGTTTACCATGACAGTCTGAATTGGTCTTACAAATCAACCCTAAAGACACAGGTGAAATGGCTGCCTTCCAGTAGCAATAATTTTTTATCACCCAGTCACAGCCTTTCACACTCTCAGTCTTGAATGTCTAAAGAGGATGGGAGTACAAAGAAGCCCAGAAGTCAAAACCCAGCAGTTTTTCAGAAGTAACTTTGCTTATATTTGAATGAAGTATGTAATATTATGTAAGCAAGTAAGCATTGTAACTCATTATAATGAGCAAGAATAAAAAAAATATATCTATCTCAGAGTAATTACTGGCATGGAACTAACAATTTTTAATCCAGGGAATTTTGATGTTCTCTTACTCTGCTTTGAAGAAATAAGCAAGTCTGCCACTGTATCTCCTCTAACTGTCACAGAGACAGTAGATGCTTCCTGTTTCTTACCCTCAATTTTTACCCCTGTTTTTTTGTTGCTCTATTTGCTGGACCAAACAATTTAATGGCTTCAACTTGACTATTTAGAAACTTTCTCAGCTTTAGAAGAGTTTGAATTTCCAGCTGGATGTCAGAGTACTTGTCTTCAAGGTTCACTGCAAACTTTCTGCATAACTTTAGGTGCAATTTTCTACAGGTGGCTAAGCAGAAGGTAGATTTATATAGCTGTAAGAGGAACAAAACTGTTATGCTTATATTAAAGCAAAAGGGTCTTAGCAACTGTTATACAACCTTGCTTGGTCTAAGTGTAGCATGAAATATGATCTTCAATGTGAGAAAACTGTTAGGAATGCAGAACCAGACTATTAGGGCAAGCAGGTAAGAGACTTCGGGCTTTCTGAGTTAGTTATTAGTTGAGTCTCTAATAAAAACAGATGTTTCTAGTCTTGTTTCTAGTTTGACCAGTGAGTAAGCTGATTTTTAAGTTTTGAATTAGAGGTACCTACCATATAAATAGAAGGCATGACATAGTGAATCCTCACAATATTTTATAAGAAATAAGGAGGAGAATAAGGCTGAAACTTACAAGTTTTTGAAGTAAATGTACTTATTACTCAGGATTGTATTTATTATGTGCTCTAACTTATATTCATAACTTTTGTGTTTTTTTCTTCAAGAATATTATAATTGTTCTTAGTAACTTTAAATATGTATCTATATGCAGTAATTTTCCATTGATTACTAAACTAGGAAGTAGACTAAACAAGTATTGATGTCATTAGAAACAATTAAAACCTTTACAATTTTCTTAAATCCATAACATTTTATTGTACTCATCATGTCTTGTAAATAAACTCACTCTTTTTATAGTCAGATTCAGAATGACTAAATAAATAGTTCAGTATCCCATACAATGTGCATGGATAATGCAATTTTCTACAAAATATTTATTTGATAAGACCAGAAACAAAACAAAACAAAACAAAAAAAAATTGAAAAAGAAACACTGACTATTTGATCCGTATTACCTACAAAATTCACATGACAAACAAAACTCATGGGAAAAGGTCCACTGTTTAAAAAACCCGAAAAAGCAATAAAAAAAATTACCACTAGATTCCCACTGAGAGTGCATTTGTAGATATTGTTTTAGAAAATCCATCATTTTTAAAATTAAGGTTAGAAAATCCAGTATCAGCATGTGCTTTACCTTCACTGCTGTTGGATCTCTGCATGTACAGAGAGCTGGCAAGAGGCTTCAATGCTATTGTAAAGGAAGAGAAATATTTAACCAAGAAATGCTCCAGTGCAAGAAGAAAGAAACACAATAATATAAAGTTCTAAATTTCATGGAAAAGAGATCAAATAGACATTTGCAGACTTGCCTTGCTTCATCTTCCCTTTCTCTTCCTTTCCCATTCTCATTCCTTTCCCTTCCCATTTTTTCCTCCCCTCTCCTTCTGTTCCCTCCCCTCGCTGTCATCACCTCCTCTCCTTGATGTGATTATTATTAAGAAGTGACCCAGCTCTAGAAATAGGCCCACATGTTTCAAACAAAAAATGCAGTGTGCAGGAGTCACCTGTTGTGCTTTTAACTTATGCTAAAGATCTTCATAAATCTATGACAATCCCCTATTTTGATGGTGTAGATCATTCATTGCTGTTCAAAGGAGCTAAAAACAATTATAAATCTCCTGAAATTTGTATTTTAAAGTTTATAAACTGCTAACATTACTGTCAGTTATGGCATTGTTATGAGAGAATCTGAAATAACTAACTTGAAGACTATGTCTGTGTTAACAGGCAAGATTAAAAATCAAAGCAATAAAAATCGGATTATTTCACTTTCCTATCCAGTTATTTTGTTTCACAGTGGGGAAATAACACTTCTAGTAAGAAGACCTGTAGCTCATTTGTTTCCTGGAAGAAGATCTTAGTCAAATCTTGTACCCTTGACAGGCCTTGAAACTGAGGATGAGAAATGGTAAAGTTGCCCTCATAAAAAAGCCATTTCCCTGCAGGGCAGTCACAGGAGTTTGCAGGGGATGGAGAAGTTGGATTTAGATCCTGGTTGCCAGGCAACAGGTAAAGAAGGAGCAGATTTTTCTTCAAGAGATTGAGTGGTCCTTCACAAGTGTTTATACACAAAGAACCCCAGCTTGAAAAAAAGCAACAACAAAAAACAAGAAAAAAAAATATCCCTGCACAGACAGAATTGGCCTGAAAGTTTTGAAGATGGGAAAGTTCTGTAGGCTACAAACTAGTCCCTGACATCAACAGAACCATCATTTCTCTTCCCTTTATAGAACCTTGAGTGCTGGGGTTGGCTGGTTGCTCGGTTGTTTGGTTGGGATGTTTTGGGCTTTTGCTTTCTTTGTTTGTTTGCTGTTGTTGCTGGATTTCCATTTTTTTCTGTTGTTTGTTTTTTTTTTGGTTTTTTTTCCTTCTTAGACATAGTCAGTTTCAGAGAGGTGAAAGGGGTTTTGGTTATTTTTTGTTTGGTTTTTTTGGTTGTTGTTGTTTTTTTGGTTTTTTTTTTTTTTTAATTATTTTTATTTTTTTAAATGGTCTAATCATATAGTTGCACATATAAAAAGGCAAATCTGTCTTAGTGCTTAAGTAAACATGTCCCTAACAAGACATCTTCTAAGAAGAAAGAGTTTTAATGTTCAGTTATGCCCCCTCTCATGAATAAACAAACAAAAACAAATACATTACTAATCCTTTGTGGACTACCCCATTTTGATCTTATTTTTTATCACAGAATTTTTTGATTTTCATGTTAATCTAATTTACCATATGTGGTTCCATTCAAAGACGAAAACAGAAGGTTTATCTAAAAGAACAGGTGGTATTTTATGTTGGATTTTTATTGAGATATGTAAGTATTTTACTAGAAGTTATCCAGATATACACAACAATAAACAGAGATATCATTTAAATGGGGAATTTTCCTATTTAGGAAAGCCTTTATGGTTTTGTTCATTACTTTAGTTTAATGAAATTATGTATAGCTAGATCCATGTGAAGTTCTGCCTTAAAAATATAAATGTTAGGTTTTTCATGTCTTTATTCAACTTTCTGATAAGCTCTGGTAGAGGACAAGATAATCTTTTCTCCCGCAAAGCTGCCTGAAAGTCAGTTCTGGAAGGGGTGATACAATTACTGTGGAAATGAAAGTATATTTTTAAAGCTTAGACGTTAACTAAAATATAATGTCTTCCATCTGTTGGTTCCAGAACAATGCACACTAAGGAAACCATCTTCCATCACATCTGATGTAGATAAAGACATTATGCGAAATTAAATGAGATATGCTTATCATAGAACATTAGTTCTCAAGAATATCTAAATTCATTTCAATGAAGACTGAAACTTGTGTGAAATAAAAACAGTTTTCTTTTGTAATTTTCTGTGAAATACCAGTTTTTAAAAAAACAAAACAAAACAAAACAAAACAAAAAAAAAAAAAAAAAAAAAGGAGATATATTTCTTTTCCATAAGGAACTTGTTGAACAGCATATTGCAGCATTGTGGCTAGCTCTCAGACCTGAAACCTGATATACAATCATCTATACCTTTGTGAAGGACTTTGGGATAGTTTGGATTTTCTCTTTTTTCCTTTTCATCATTTTTATCCATTTTTTTTTTTAATTTTAACTTCAGTTTTCCTAACACTTTTAACAGCTGATCCAGGAATCTGGAATAATGCCAGAGTATTTAAAATAACATATATTTCAAAATTCTGGAAATTGATTCATGATTCCTTTATCACCATGATTTCAGCTTCAGTCATGCCATTGTAAGCTAAGGGAAACATCTACTTAACCTAGAGGCCGATTTGAATCCATATTTCAGTAATTTATTGGTTTTTTTCAATCCTGAAAGGCTCATCTTATGTCCTATCTAATGTCCTATCAAACTTGTCAGAGATTGAGTGCTTATGAATGTTAGTGAAGCTGTCAGATTGAGCTCTTGAAATTTAGACATAAAATTGTTGCATAATTAAAACCTCCTTCAACTCCCAGGTGAACTCAAAAGATCAGTTTCATACATCTATATAGCTGGTATACACAATAAAAAAACTATATTATTGGAAAGATATGAACATTTTGGGATTCCAAATACAGTTCATTTCAGAAAGCTTTAGGACACCTCTGGCTGCTCAACTTGAGTTAAAGGGACTTATCTGACTTGCACTGAATGCCTTACTTCGGTTTAGGATACTAAAGAGGTGTTATCTGAGTTTCCCTCCTGTCTTAGGTTACAGTGTAAGAAGTGCCCAAAGTATGTATTCTATCACCACCTTCAGGAGCTGTTAGAACCAGGTGGGGCAGTGTTTCCCTTGCCCCTCCCCCCGGACTATCTTCTGTTAATGGGCCATCAAGGCCTTGCCCATGACTCACAGGTAACTCCCTCTGGGAGCTCTCTCTGTTTAATGGGCAATCAAGGACCCTGCATGACTCATGGAATGATATCAGCCCATTGTGAGATGCTCCACCCAGGGGAAGGAGCCAAGAACTCCCACCTGGATATAATGTGGGATTTGGGACAGCACAGGAGGCCCTACCCACTGGATTCCCAGAGGACAAGAGCTACCAGACCTTTCTACAGGATTGCTTCTTCAACAAGACCGCTTCATCTGGACTGCCACCACCACCCTAACTGACAGGGTGTCAGGTTGCATTCTGACTGTCAGCGGGGTTTTTGTGCTATTGATTTTTATTTATTTTATTTTATCTTTTTCCCCTCCTGTTAGATTGTATTTTTGACTTGGAGTCTCTCACTGGTTTTGCTTTCAAACCAGCACACCTCCCCTTTCTTTCCATCTTGGCATATTCTGCCTGACATAGGCATAGTTACTCAGCTACAACCAGAAGGCAGCAATAATCCTGACCCACAACAACTGCTGCTGCACAAGACCTGTATATCCAACCCATCCAATTCCACCATCACTTTTTAATGAGCTATCCAGACACAAAATTATAAGGGAAATGATAGACATTTAACCACTGAAGTGCATTGTGTTGTGCTCATTCTGAGCGAGCCAAGACTTCCATGAGATCTAGTAAAGGTATTTAACTTGTCTCAGGAGAAATTTGAACACACAGGTGATCACTTCATCCACAACATTCCAAGAATAAGCCTGTGAGGAAGTTTTCAGTAGAAAATATCAGCATGATTGGTACCTTATGATACTAAGAAGGTTAAGGTTTGACATAATATTTTCCAATATGCTTTCCTAAATCTCAGTGCTGATATTTAGGGCTTTGCCTGAATGACATTACAAGGTCCTTAGGTTTTGATTTAATCCATTCTCATTTGTCCTATCTTCTTTCTTGTCACAAACAAGTCAGTTTTTTAACAAACAATGCCTTTGTTTTCCTGATAATCCATACACTAAAATTAGTGTATAATGACAAATGACACTCATTAGCAACAAATTCTATGGATTACATTTGAAAAAATTACCTTTGTCCCATCACAAGCCCTGTCCTCCACAACATATACACATAAAAAATGCTTAACTTCTGTTTGAAGATATTTCATTATTCATCTTATCCTGTGACATATGCCTAAACTTTATTTGCTTCCAGTGGTTTCTAAGTATTATATTCACTAATATATTGCCATACTTTGATTTGGCACACCATTTTGTCTGGAGGAAAAATGAGATAACTGAATATCTCAGAAACTTATTTTTCTTTTCTTTTTACCCTGCATTAGTCCATGGAATTTCAGTGTTTTACCTCAAAAGGACTAATTAGAAGCATCTGTGGAAACCAGAGATTTTGCAAGTGTTTTAGTTCATATTCAAATTGTGGATTTTCACTGAACTGTTCTGTTACAGGAACTGAAATTAAAGAATCTTGCAAGATTGAAGTATTTAATCATGACTTGTGAAGGTTTTTTGCTCATGGTTTTGTAAAGGAATTTATAGATACATTAAACTTGTATGGCTGTATACATTTCATTTGGGAAATAAGACAGAGTTTACCAAGTGTAATAGAATGTTTTATAATTTAGTTCTCCCTTAGCCATTTAGCTATTTAAATTGGTATTTAGGAATTTTAAAAAAAAACCTTACATGCCAAATTGCATACCTTTTTATAAAGAAGTCCCTTATAAATTCTCTAGGTTGCCTCTTCAGAAGACATGTTTTTTACGCCAATATTCTAAAGAAAATTTTTTTTTTGAAGTTATAAAGTGTTTAAAAATTATAAAGTGTTGTGTTTCTAAAAGTTCAGAGCTATAAGAAGTCAGTAATGTTAATATATTCCTGTTATATACATCTTTAGAGAGCTTGAATTTAAATCTTTTTGATTTATTCACTTTTAAAATAGTGCTAAGAAAAACTGCACTTAATATTCTTTCTGTTTTCATTAATTAACCACCTTTTTGCTAAGCTTTCTTGAGTGACTTTAAAAATTTTAAAAGAAGAAGACATATACACCTCACATTTCAAATTAAGGCCAACCTATTGAATCTATGCCAGGGAATAGAACACTTACATTTGTTTCAGTTATGAGTGCTTATAAAAATATTTTAATTACAGAGAAAGCACTAAAGGCATCACTCTTCCCTGTATTATTTCCTGGCAAGAGTACAAATTAAATCAGAACTTCAGATCAGTAGTAGTCAGAGGTAAGATGTCTGATACTCTAAAAAAAGAATAAATTCAGTTTTGAGGAATGCCATAGGAACCTGAATTGCCATAAACTCCATTAAGAAAACAAATTCCTAGGTAAATCACTTTCTTAGCTGAGCAAAAGTATTGTAAATAAGCAAATATTTTCTGTTAAATATGAAATAACTGTTTAGTTAAAATATAAATCTTTACTATTTTTTAAATGAGTTGCAAAACCAATCTCTTTTTCCTTGGATGTTAACAATATTCCACGCATTGAAGTCAGAATGTTTGTAGATATCTATTTAGGTAGACATAAAAAAAAAAAAAAANAAGTCTTAGGAAAAAAAAATTAAGGACAATATATTTCAATTCCTAAAATTAACTTCAGTATAACTACTAACAGCTAGTGTAGACAAAATGTCTGCTGTTCTCCCAATTCACCTGCTAGATAATGGTCATCCTGACACACAATCTTTCTTGTTCAGATCATGTCACCTCATTTAATCCTAAAATGTTTAGCTGCAGCAATCTATAGTTCTCTAAGAAAAGAAATAGACTGGACAGTCAAGGAAATAAAACCTGGAAAATTATAAAGGATATGACAAAAGAACTTTCTTAAATTACAGGAACATTAAAAAATAAAAGAACAACCAATTGATATCGTCTATCTATAAAACCCATGTATTTTTTTAACATTATGCTTTTCATAATAATCAGTATAGTATTTCTCACCTTTATTAAATTTCATAGACATTTTCTTTACGGTCAAAATGTATATTATCTTCCCAGAGAATTGTATTTCAGTAATCTGAACTTGTCTAGAAATTACAAAGCTCAGTGAGAATTTTGTTTTTCCTGTGAACCTATTGTTACAGCACTTATAAATTTGAAACGGAAATCCTAAATAAAGAGGATTAGCCAAATTTCAAGTTTTAAAGGTATTATTAAATATAAAACTTAACATTTCAAAAGAAAGTAATTTTATCTTCTTGAACAAATCTATCCTGCTTTTAAACTGCTAGCAAAAAAAATAAAAGAATTAAAAATTCCTCCATTTTTTAAGAAATGTTAGGAAAGTCTCTAAATGGAAATAAGTATTTTATTCTCTGGAATACCGGATGTGTCTTATTTACTGATATTTTATTTCTTACCTTAGTGAAGTTTCTTTTCACTTGTGGGTGATGTCCTTTTAGAAATGTAGGACAGTCTGTGCACCTGAAACTGAGTAAATCTTAGGTGAAGGGAGTCACCTAAGATGTTGTGGGGATTATTTATGGCCACTAAGGATCTCAGACAAAGGAAATCAGCAAGAAATTGTTGGTAGTGATTTAAGTAGGAGTTTTACTTCATCTTTTCTTGTTCCAGAATATTCTGAAAATAAATACTTTTAATATTTGTACTTATATACATAAATAATAATGAAACATTGTATTTTTTTAATAAATAATAATAGTCTGAAAGGGCTAAAAACCAAAAGTATGCATTATTATTACTCAATCATGGATTATTATTGAAATACTATGAATTTTAGAGTGCTCAATGAATTTAGAATCTTACCTTGGTTGCTTTGGCCTTAATATATCTGTTTTCTAGATTGTGATTAAAAGGTAAAATAATTTTTTTTTTTTTTAATTGATGCATTATCTTTGCAACATTTACAAAGACTATAATAATAACAAAAACTGTTCTCTCCTATTATTTTGGAAAGGAAAAGAACCTGCACATTGCCTCACTATTCAGTTTTCAGAGTTATTAATATATTAGGAAAAAGTTGAGTTCAACTCTAAATTGTGGACAGGAATCACGTATTTATACTAAAATGAAAGGGTGAGGTGGGGGAGGTGTCGTTCCATTACTTTGATCTAGATAGAGCAAATTTTATGGAGCCAATAAAATATAAAAATCTCTGTTCTTACTATGTTTGTAGCAGAATATAGTTGGAGAAATAAACATGCACCTTTCATACTTATATTTCTTACCTGTTCTTCCTCAGTAAATCAATTCCTCTCTAAGTTTTTTTTAACTTCATTGTAAATTTTGAAAACATTTTGAATCACAAATTCTTCCTTGAAAGAATGATGAAACTTTGGTGACTGTGAATATATCCAATATATGGAGTGTGATGCAGATTCAGCTTTCTAGTATAATAAAGAAGAAACACACAAATCTCATCTTCATAAAATAATTAAACACCCAAGTTAACAGAAGAAATATGTCATTCTAGAAAGCATGAAAACATTTTTAGAACATATGCTATTAAATAACCCAAACCAACCAAACCGAAAAGGACAGCTGACTTGGGGAACAAATCCTTCTCAGAAAACTAAATAGGAAAAAAGGGGTTTGTTTGTGTGATTTCGGGGATGGATTTTCTAAATGTGTGTGTGCTTGGTTGTTTGTGTTTGGAGGGTTTTTTCCCAGCAGAGTCATTTCAGGAGGAGAGCAATAAAGTGGAAAGTAGAAAATATATTTTAAAAACATCTGCCAAATTAGATCTTTAAACTTTTAGTCCTTTAAATCATGAACTGTTTTGTACTGTACCACCTTTTTCACTCCTCTTGTTCCCTTTTTCTTCTTTATTTCCTTCTTTTCACTTCCTTTTTCTTCCCCATAAATGAGACGAGCCCACTAACTTGACAGGCTCCTGACTTGAGGTTTCCACTTGCCCACACACACATATATATTATCATCTGGCTGGTTCCAGGGCACTTTTTCAGGTTTTCAGTTGCCTATCCAGAATGGCCCACACACGGCCTTGATGCCTGGCTTTAGAGTTGCTGGATGTGTTGGAATTATTTTGAACAAACCTCTTGTCTTGGAAGGTGGCAGATACTTAGAGCCTAATTCAGGATGAGACAAGTCACTAGACTCTACTGAAGTACATTTCCATTGACTGCAGTATATGTTTAGACCCTAGCTGACCATTAGCACACCTCAAGGCACTTTTAGATAACTCAGTCTTTAACAACATGAAAAAGAATTGCAATCAAATTAGTTTTATCAGAATAGTTTATTTATAACACTACCTATAGTCTTGACTCTCCTTTCCATTACAGAAGGGTTGGCAATTCAGCTTGCCTAATTTTACAAACTTGATTTACATCTGAATTTATTCCTGCTTGAGATGTGCTACTTTATCTCTCCTTATCTCCAGTAACTAAACTAGAGAACCATGTGTCTCTCATAAGTTCTTTGTCATATCTGCCAGCTTTGTGCAGATGTCTTCAGCATCCTGCAGCATCTTAAGTGACATTGGATATCTATATTTAGCAACTTAGCCAGCCCTGAGCAACTCAGTCAAGCCTGAAGTGTCAACACAGAGATATGTACGTTTGAGCTAGTCACTGTAAGCTGTCTTTGTAGCTAATGAGAAGAAATGAGTCACCATTTATTGCTTTAAATAATCTATAGTAGGATGAGATGATTGGCATCCTGTAAGTTTGTCTTTGTTTCCACTTGCTATAAAAAGAATCTGATGACTAACTCAGATGCAGAAATGCAAAATTTTATTAATTAGATTTGTTGGTATATTTGGTCTCTATTTTATTACAAAATCACAGGATCATTTCTGTTGGAAAAGATCTCGGATGTCATTGAGCTCAACCTTTGACTGAACATTACTTTATCAATTAGACCATGGCATTAAGTACCAAGACCAGTTGTTTCTTCCATTCCAGGAATAGTGACTCACCTCCATCCCTCAGTAGACTATTCCAGTCTTAAGTACCCTTTCCACAAAGAAATTTATGCTGATGTCCACCTGAATCTCTTCTGGTGCAGCTTGAGGCTATGTTCTCTTATCATGTCACTAATTGTCTGTGAGAAAAGGCCAGCTCCTACCTTACTACACCTTCTTTTCAGGTAATTGTAGACAGCAATAAGGTCCCCCTGAGCTTCCTTTTCTCCAGGCTAAACAATCCCAATTCCTTCAGCTGCTTCTCATAGGACTTCCTTCTAGACCCTTCATCAGCTCTGATGTCCTTCTCTGGACACATTCCAGCCCCTCAATCTCTTTGTTGTAGTGAGGCACCCAGACCTGGAAACAGACCTAAAGGTGTGGCCCCACCAGTTCTGACTGTCACTGTGACAGTGACAATCACCACCCTGGTCCTCTGTCAGCCACACTATTGCTGATACACGCCAGGATGCCATTGTCCTTCTTGGCCACCTGGGCACACTGCTGGATCATGTTTGCCTGATTGTCAGCCAGGACTCCCAGCCATTTTACACTGGGAAGCTTTCCAGGTACTTTTCCTCCAGCCTGTAGTGCTGCTTGGGTTGTTGTGACCAAAGTGGAGGACCTAGCACTTTGTCTTGTTGAATCTCATACTAATGGACTTAACCATCTAGCTAGCCTGTCAGATCCTTTTGCGGAGCCTTCCTACCCTCCAGCAGATCAACTTTGCTACCCAACTTGATGTTGTCTGTGAAATTACTGAAGGTGTACTCAATCCCCTTACCCAGATCATCAATATATAGATGTTAAACAGGGCTGTGCTCAACACTCATCCCTGGGGAACCCCAGTAGTAACTGGCCTCCAAATGGATGCAGCACCATTCACCACCTCTCTCTGGGCACAGCCATCCAGCAAAGAGAAAACTTGTCCAAGCCACGAGCAGACAGCTTTTCCAGGAGAGTTCTGTGGCAGACAGTGCCAAAGGCTTTGCTCAAGTTCCAGGTAAACAACATCCACAGTTTTTCTCATCCATCAGGCAGGTCACCTGGTCATAAAAGGAGCTGATCTGCTGGAGGTTGGTCAGGCAGGATCTGCCTTTCCTAAACCTGTCTGTGTCTGATCCCTTGGCTGTCCTGTGAGATTGCTTCCGTTCTACATGACCATTGTGAAGACTACCATCAAATAAGTATTATTTCTTTTGGTAACATCAGCTATGATTGCATGAAAGGAAAAAAAAAAAAAAAACAAACATAAGACTGAATCATTGTTGCTAAGATTTGGGTTTTTTTTTCTCTCATTTGTTTTAGTGTTTTACTTCTACCTTCCTTGAAAATCAAAAACTGACAGTATTAATATATTTTCATTGATTTTGTTTTGATTCACTGAAACTGAAAATAATACCTCCTACAAAATATTCAACATACAGATTATTTTCTCTTTATCAAATAGATGCTAACATTTCTGTGAAATTATATACATGTGCTTTACATGATAATTCATCTTTTTTAACTGGTTTTTAGTCATGTGTATTTTTAAAACTCAGAACAGTCAAACAAAACTCAGAAAAGTCAAAACAATAAAAGTTTATTACAATTTTAATCTTCTTATATTTTCTTTTATGTCAAACCAGTCTTTATAAAGCAGTTTTATAAAAAGATTTATTATATCAATTTGTTAATTCTGTAGGCAGGAAAACAATAGGTTATTAGTCATCACAAGATTTTAGAGATTTTGTCTGGAAACACAGGTTATATAGAAATAAGCCTGCAAGGTAAAAAGACTTAAATGTGAAAAGGGAAAGTAGTCTAGTCCATGAAAATCCTGCCAATGCAAAGGACTTAGGTGCCAAATTGTCCTGATTACCCACAAGCATTCCAATCTGCTTATTTTCTAAAGCTGACTAACCTGTAGGGGGATATACCGTTTAAGTTCCTCTCCATTTAGCATGAAATTCTCCTAGGAATATAACAGTAGGCATACATTCATGCTTTGAGGTATCTGTTTTAGCTACAGAAGAGCTTATCACTTAGCTTTTCTGCAGGGTAGGCTGCAGTGAAAAAAGTGCTCCATGTCTTAAAAAGGCAGAAGGCATAGGTTTACTATCAGTATTTTTCAGAATTCACATAACTGATGTGAATGATTATTTCACACAAAATGAAAGCCCCATTTGGTATGAGAGATAGCATAGGATTTCTTCAGTTTTCAGGGTGTTTTTGAGTTCTTTTACAACATGTTGTCCCCTATCCCTTACCCTCATGACACTGCTGGGTATGTAAGGGTGACAGTGATCATGCAAATGAGATTGTGGCTTCAGCCATGATTAAACCATTCTTATCGAGGTGGGTGGCAGGGAGGAATAGACTTAGGAGCTTAATTTCGCCTGCCAGTTTCTGATTTATATTGTGAAAGGTAAACTTAATGTCTTCACATCTTTCAAGGAAGTGACTGTTATCAATGGCCTTTAATTTAAATCAAGTGAATAATAGACTCAAGACCATTGTTGACACTGCAAGTAGATAATCAAATCTTCAGAATGATTGTTACCAAAAGGTGAAAGCAAATTATGGTTGTGTTTTCTGAGACAAACTGAGGGACTATCTTAATCTATTGGATTATATTTGTTCTTGGCAATCTGATCTATCTGGATTTACACCTAATAAATGTTCAGATCCTTAAAAAAAGCCCAGACCAATATGTCTACTTCTACCTATAGTTTTTGCTGTTCATTCAACAGATTCTCATAAATATTTCCAAAGAAGAAATACTCTACAGTATTTCCAATGTCTGCTTTATTAAGCTTATCGATGGAGCGGAAAATCTGTCTTTTCATTTACTGCAAAAAGTTTTCATGTCTGTGAAAGCTAAACTGATTTGCACTGTATATTAAACTGTTTTCTAAAGCTGAAAATCATAATTATGTATGCACCACACATCATATTAGTTTCAGTAAAAATATTTTTGTTGGGTTTCTGTTAGAATTATGCTAATTTTCACTCAAAGATGAATGAGAGATAGAAAGATCTATATGCATTAAACAACTTTTATTTTAAATGAGTTTTTTGATATAAGCTGCAACAATCTGCTCAATAAATAGTCTGAGAAATGTGAATTTGAGCAAGTCCTTCAGAAAATATGGATGTTAGAGAAAACTGTCAGGTTATCTATGTATCAAGAACATTTCCCTGGGATGTTATTCTCTTTCATAAACAGTTTGGCAATAATGTATGCAAGATACTACACTATATATCTGTACTGGAGCATACATCTCAATGGCAAGCTTAGGCTCTTAACCTAAGTACAGCCCTTTTCTCAGCAGACTGTGCAGCCAGGGTGCACAGGAGACCAGAATCCCTCCTCAAGACTCTGCAATGGCAGTGGAGATGGCTGGGCTGTGTGGATGCAGGATAATCACCCAAAACACATAGCACAGGGTGAACAGGGGAATGTGAGACCCCTCATCAGTGGAAAGGAAGCTGGCTGCTCCCAAGGCAACTGAGGAAAATTGTGAGATCCTTATTACCAGAATGAGACCCCCTGGGAGTGGTCAACTAAACAAGTTCTCCCCAAAACACTTTACAGATCAAAGGGGTTATTTCCTCTGGAGTTATAGAACTCATTATGGAATAACAGTAAGTAGGAGCCCATAGTGGAGAAGAGTGGAAACTTTTTATTTCTGGCAACAAAGAAAAGCTCCTCCTTCTTGTTCTGCAGTTACTGTATGGGTGTAACTCCCCTGGAATGGGTAGGATGACCTCCAGTCAGGCAGGCATCAGAGACATCTCAGCCTCAACCAGCAAAGACAAAGAGGGTGACAGTAGCAGGGTATGCCTTCTGATGGCAGATGGAGGCACCCACCTGTTATCTAAACAGATGATTTAGATTTTCTGCTTGACAGTTGATTGCCTCCTAGATCTCAAAGAGAGACTGGCAAGACTTGTGCAGTCCTGCGACTACTCCCATTGCTGCTCATCCATGTGGGCATCAATGCTACAGACAGGACTACCCTGCACATAACAAGTCTCAGTGCAGACTTCTGGCAACAGGAGAGAAGCAAAGGACAGGGAGTAGAAGGAGAGGTTACTCCATCTGGTGGCCCAGGTGGTGATCTCAGACCCTAAATGAAGGGGAAAAAGCTGAGGCAGAAGTGGATGTACCAGCATATCAGCACTTGGTCAGGTGGCGGTGATCCAGACAGAGTTTTGTGTATTACTATCATGGGAGTCTCCTTGAGGAAAGAGGACTGACTGCAAGGGACAGGATCCATATGACAAATGGGACAAAAGGCTGAAGCAGGTACAAGAAGAAAGTGTTGTCATCATCTGAAAAAAAGCAAAGACATGGAGGGACAGTAAAGAACTCTCTGAAGCTCTGCATGGTGGGGAAGGTTCCTTCACTTTTCCTATGAAAGCAGCATGTCTGGGTCGATCTCAAATACCTTCACCCAAACCCATGCAGCATGGAAAACAAACAGGAGAAGCTAAAAATTACAGCTGCAGAGCTTTGACGTCATTGGGAATACAGAGAGGATGTGGAGCAAATTGCATCGGTGGAGCCTTAGTGTCTGAGTGCAAAGTTTTGAGGAAGACAGGTGAAAAATTTAAGGAGAGCTTACATTCAATGCTTCTTCATTGTTTGTGGTGCAGAAAAGCTGGAAATGGGAATGAGCTGCTTGAGGATAAGACAGTTGACCAGAGTGAGTGCTAAGGAGTTGGGGAATCTGTTGCAAAAAGCCCGATAAGGAACACAAAGTTAAATGGAATCTTCTTTAAATATCTGGAAAAAATCCTCATAATTTCAGTTCTCTTCACTATCTGTGCAAAGGGTTGTGTACAAATAATACAAGAGATTTCTGGAATGTTTTGCAGACAATTTCTTGATGCATATGATGGGTGAGTCGTATAGAACAGTTGTTTCAGCTTTTAATCGCAAATCATGAAATACTGATGAAGGTCTAAAAGTCAAGAGAAGTTGTAACTGCAGTGACCATGACAATGCAGAGTTTAAAATCCTGGGAGAATGAAGGGAAACAAATAGTATGTGAAAAAACAGATCCAATTATACTTTAAATTATAATTACAATAACCAGGATAGAAAAAAAATTACTTTAAACACAGTATATTCTACTGATAGTGTGATCAAAATTGGCATGTTAGCATCTTATTAACATTTTGGTAAAGCCACTATAATATTTGTGAGCCATGTGAGCCATGTGAACACCAAAAGTGCAAAGATTTGTCTAGATGCATTTAGAATAAACAGGAAAACATGAGAACAGTGACCCAAGTAACAGAATTTGCAATACTAAGAAGAAAAAGTAAGGTAAGTAAAAGAGAATAAAATCAGGTAGAACATTTTGTTGAAGACTGAAGAAAGATGACTGTAAAAACAGCAAGGAAATAACTTTAGGGGCACAAGGGTATACTGGACAGAATATTTGCAACCCTTGGGAACTTTTGGATGTCACTGCTTTAAGCTTCAGCTGTCTACACTGGAATTTCTGTAAACATGCATAGATGTTTATAACCGATTTGTAAAAGGATATAGAGAAAAGAAGACAGATGATTTCTACTTTTGAAGTGCTTATTTCTCCTTATTATCTATTTGGAAGCTTAAGTGTCTGCATCATATCATTTAAGCCCATTTTAAGAATTAATTGAGTCTCAAAAGATATAGAAGGTCTGAAGAGGAAAGAGACAAAAGACACTAGAGGGCTAATTATACATATTGAGTATAAAATAGGGATATTTTCCCTTCCAATCCCACAACACAGGAGATCAAACCAAACAAAGTCAAACCAAACAAAAGAAATGGACGACATCTGTTTGCTGTGGTTATTTTGCAGGAAAAGTTTTATTCTTATATGTATAAAAAGTAAATCATACACAGTTCTTTATCCAGAAGAGTAGGGTTATCTTATTGGTTAAGCTAAAACAGTTGAATCAAAAATAACTGCTTTGGCAAAGTTTCTGAAAAGAATATCTGCCTTTGGAGGAAGCTGTAAACAAACATTCCAAATCTCTTCAAAAGCTCATTGGTATGTATCACACATTGAGCAAAATAAAACATGAACAGTGATTTATACCAAAACAAGCCTTTCAGACAGTAGGAGAAGACAAGCAGAGAAGTAAGTAGAACTATTGAAGTTAATTTACTGACTAGAAAATTAAAGATTTGGCAGACATTGATTTTTTTTCTGGCAACTCCTTATCTGCTTATCAGTTCTGGAGTAATTATTTCATTACTGAATTAAATAATTGATGATAAGCAAGTGATTTCTGTATTGTTCATCACTCATTCAAATAACAATTTCATGTGTGTTTATATATGCATATTAGACTGCCGTTCTTAAATGGTAACAAATTGTGCTGACATGCTAAGCAGATTGTTTCCTAAGCTTTGTAGAGATATCCTAAAAGTCACATTTTAGCAGAACTGTGAATTCAAAAATCTTTATTAAATGCAGCAGGGAAGTCCACGTGATTTCACTGTGTTGAAATGCTGAATGTTAGTCTTTCAAGGCATGTGGTTGTGCCATTCATTCAACACAGATGAGAACGGGTCTGTGATCCAAGACTGAGTCCTCTTTTCTTCAAAAAAGTGTGTTCTGTAGCCCATGAATTTGCTTGAAACCACTTTAATTCTAATGGAGACTTGTGTGAAGACACCCAGTTTTACATGCATTACAGTAATTTCTAGAGCATTGTAGCTATAAAAGTGTTTATTTTAAATGTATTTTTACCAAGACCTTCATATATTTGATGTTGAACTATAGAGGGTTCTAGACTGCTTCAGAAGATGTGGCTCCACTGTATTGTCCAATATTGTCCTTCACTGTCTGGCTACCATAAAAAGAACAGACCATAAATGGACAATTATTTCACTCACTCACTCACTCACTCACCAATGATTTCTGGAATTTTCTTCAGTCCTACCACAATTTTTATTAAAACTACAGAAATCAAAAGTAGTTTCCCAGGAATGCCTAGAAGGCACTCATTGCATGTATGCTCTCAATGGCTGAATTATGTCAGGAAACACTTGTTCATTCATGCAAGTTTCCTCCCTTATGTGCTTGATATCCTGCCCACTGGGCTGAACTTGAAGAAGTCAATCTTTGAAAATTAATCAGGTCCTGTAGAACACTCTTCTCTACAGTGCTCTCTTGCTTGGGAATCTTCCAAGCAGATCTCTGAAAAGACCAAAGTATACTCTCCTAAAAGCCAAGACTGGCAGTTACTAGTCGGCTTGCTTTTCCTCTCAGGAACCTGAACTCCATCTCACAGTTAGAGCAGCCAGGGCTGACCCCAACCAGTTCTTCCTTGTTTATTTGTGTCACTTTAACAAGAGCATCACCCATCATTGTCTTCTCAGTTATCTGGGGCAGGAAGCTGTCATCAATGAATTCCATAAATCTTCTGGGTTGCTCATGCCCTAGTGTGCTACTCTTCTAGCAGAAATGGATGTGCTAAAGTCACTTATGAACACCAGTGTCTTCTCACAGTGCTGAATAAGGTTTCTACTACTTCTTCTCTATGTGACCCGCAGCAGACACTTGGTACATTATCACCTGTGCTGGTCTTTCCAGCATGACCATCTCATCCTGAACGACCAGCTCTCAGCTGGCTCCTCATGTGACCTGAGACACAGCCCTAGGTACTGCTGCTGCTCTCTCACATAAATGGTAGCTCTCCCAGTTCACCATCCCAGGCTGTCCTGCTCACTGCAGCCCTTCAGCTGTGTGACCTATCTGACCTTGTTTCTGTCATCCAAGTGAGATCATAGCCTTCAATTTCTGGCAGACATCCTATTCTTTCTCTTTGTTCTCTGCATGCATGCATTAAAATATAGACGTTCAAATTGTACTGATATCCCAGAGAAGATATGAGAAGTTTCCCCGGTAATGCTGTCCTATAGATCTTTCTTAATTTGTGTGCCTACACTTGAGGTGGGCCCCTTTCAGTCCCATTTCATAGATTCTGAGGTATCTCCTTTTTATATAACCCTGTGCAACTTGCTTGACACTAAAATATGCAGCAAAGGAAATATCGTAGCAGAAGACATCAAGATAATTTCTCCGGGTAACGAAGACTTCAGTTATCTGCAACATTAGCATCATGAAAAGAGAAATGAAGACAAGATAGTGGAGAAGGCATGATCAATGAGAACCAGGTACAAATACTTGTAAAGAATCAAGGGCAAAAGAAAATAGCACATCCAAATTTTTGGCTCCTCATCAAAATTTAGGAGAGGTCCCTGGTGTTGCTCAAATTGTTCCCATTACCTAGAGCCTTGACCTTGGCCATCCTGTCACAGTGCTTCTCACTCCAGCAGGACATGGCAAACAAAAAGATTGTTTCCTCGAAGTGAAATCATGGAGGTCTTGAGTAGAACTTTAGTCTTTCTGTGCAGAACACTTTTTTTTTAGTGTTCATGCTTCAGCAGATATGTCACAATTTAAGATTTGTTTAAGATTTATTTTTTTATTTTTGTAAGCATCTATGGTCTCTGTATTATTTTGACCCAGATCACTGTGTTCAGGTCACGAATTACTAACTTCTCTGCTTCATCTTCCTGTTTTGGCCTTAGCCCTTCAATATGGCTTGTGATGCATGACAATTTGTTAGAATGTGGGAAGCCAGAAATAATCTATGGCTGCTACAAACACTGTGTAATGGAGTCTTACCTTATTACTAGGAAGACAATGACAAATAAGAAAGTTTTTCTTTGAGAAAACTGGCAACACTTACGGTATTTTATTATAACATCTGACAATGCAAAACCACATTTATTATTCTGAATTAAAAACAAAAAAGAAAAAAAAAAGAAAAAGAAAAAACCACCAAACCTGCAGCTGCATAACCATAGATTAACAAGGAATCAAGGGAACCATTTTAAAGCATTCAGCTCTGACTGAGCCTGTAAAACAGCTATCCTTATAGAGTACCACAATTATACTAGAGCTGTGTTACCTGGACCTTTTTACTGCTGGGCTGTTTGACCTAAGCATAAAAAACTTCTGAAACAGTATTTTCTTAAAAACAAACAAACAAACAAAAAAACCCACAAACAAACAGACAAACAAACAAACAAAAAAAAAAAACCCACCAAAAAACAAAAAACCACACTTCTATTGGAGAGAGAGAGAGGATGACTCAACCAGGGGGAAAATGAAACATATTCTCAGGCAATTCAACTTCACTGATTTTGAAGGGAACCTCTTGAAATAATTTAAACTAGATGATTCACTTTAAATTGATCAAAGTTGGGGTCAGGTCAAACCTAACACAGTATCATAGGAACCTTGAAAAAAGTTCACCACTCTGAGGGTGGCTGGGCACTGGAAAAGGCTCCCAGGGACAGAGTGGTCCCAGCACCAGCCTGACGGATTTCAAGAGGCATTTGGACAATGCTCTCAGGCATATGGTGTGATTCTTAGGGTGTCCTGTAAAGCTAGGAGTTAGACACAAAGATCCCTTCCAACCCAGGATATTCTATGAATTTCAAGAATAACTGAGAAAAGGGAGCCTTTATTGTTCTATTTGGAAGAATAAACAGGAAAAAAAAAACCAAAAAAAAAACCCAAAAAAACCCACAAAAAAACCAAAAAAAACCCCAAAAAAACAAAACAAAAAAACAAAACAGGTAGAATTAATGAGAAGAAGGAATAAATATTAAAAGAACATTAAAAAGAATCCCAGTAATAATGAATAACATTTGTGTGCACTTTGATTTTCTTAGATTTATCATCTGTCATAATTCCTGACTAAGTAATAGAGTGAGGAACCTCTCCCTTACAACAGGTCAGATGTCTCCAGCAAACATAATCTTCCACTAAAATGACCAGATATATAACAGTGAAATAAATGTGACAATGTTCATACTCTACATATTAGCTTTCATTTTCAGAATTATATCTGAGAAAACATAATCCTATAACACTGTAGGAAAAACTGTGAGATGTACATATTTCAGTTCAATGAGACAGAATAAGAACTGAAACATTCTGCTCAAATGTCTCTTCAGTGAACTCACTGTGTATTCAAACTGTGTATTCAAAACTGGCATTTCTTTTTCAATGATGAAAAAATGCAAGTGAAGCAGGAAAGAAAACAGATAACAAAGAAAAATAAGGTGTCATGGAGCTAGGCAAAAGTATATATTGTTCCTTGAAACTTCTGAGAGCAGAAAACATTATAGTTCACACTGTGAGGATATTATCCATTTACAGAATCAAAGTGAGAGAAGTGTTTTGGACGTTCTTTTATTGTGTAAGAGAAGGAATAAGCGAGAGAACTTGTAATCTACAGTTCTGTATAAGCAATATTTTTAGGAGTTTAGGAGCCACTAAAAAGAAGCAGAAAAAGAATAGCAAGAGCTACCATAATTTTTTTTAAAAAAAATTTCCATGGACAAAATACAGTACCATTAAAAACTTAATAACAGGAGCGATCGTTTGTTTGTGTGTTGCTCCTCAGATTTATTATGCATGAGAATTGTTGTCTGACATAAGGAGAGATCAATGAAAAGTGTTTATGCAAAATATGAAAGAAACTTCTTTCTAGTGCTCCAGAAGGGCAGGTGCAATCTTGCAGCATTACATGGTGGAGGAAAGAAGAGACATTCATCATTTACTGCTAGGTAATAAAGACAGCAAGATAAAGAACTCTGCAGGAAAAGTCCTATAATAGGGATTGCTGTACTTCTTAGAGGAAAGGATGATGTGTAGCATTTCTCTTCAGACAAGTAGGAGTAGTGGTTGCTTTTAATGCTTATCTGTACCAAGTAGCATTTACATACTATTTCAGAAAGAGTGGTCACCATTGCATGTAAGAAAATATTCAGCAGTACTGAATATATGGTCTTAGTTTAAGAGTCAGCTCAGAGCAAAACTTGAGGGAGGTCATATAGTGTCTTTAGGGAGGAGTAAACCAAGAAAAATAATTTTGGTGATTTGGGATTTTTTCCCCCTCATGTAAATAGTTCAGAGACATTCTGAATCACATGATTTTTTACAACTGCTTCTATCAGCTGTATGATGACACAGAACTCCTGGTTGACCTAACTTTCATGACTTTTTCTTACTTTTTTTTTTTTTTTTCAAAGATCCACAGTGTTGTTATCTGCAATATCTCTGACAAAATGTACCAGAGACAAATCATGCAGGAAAAGTGATTTACATATTTTAAGCTCTTGTCTAGTGACACTCTCAAGTTCTTGCACTGTATGATATAATATACAGTGATTCGGAGTTCACTGTCAAATTTCTGATTTTGTATGTGTGTATCCTGTATGCCTCAGATATATTTTATTTCAACTGAAGAATCCCCTTCATTTTGAGAGTACTCAATCGAATTTTTGTAGTTGCTTCATTTGTTTGTTTATTTTTAGTTTGTTGTGGTTTTTTTGTTCGAGGTGTGTTTTGTTTGTTTGTTTGCTTTGTTTGGTTGGTTTATTTTGTTTTTTAATTATTTTCTGCTTTATAGCTGAAGTGGCTGAAATCATATGTAACCAAGACGGAGGTGATACATTTATTTATTTGTATAATAATGCTCTTTATTTTGCTCTATAATATTTTATAGTATTCTATTAATCTCTTTGGTTACCACATCATAGGCAACTGATATTGTAAAAGAACTATGTAGTCAACACCTTTTCTAAGCTACCAAGATTTTTAAATGACTGTACATTTAAATGTATCCCAGCTGATTAGCTCAGTTAGACTATGCTGATGTTGTGGGCTCAATCCCTGCCCCTGCATGGGGAGGACATTCACTTAAAAGCTGGACCAAATGACCCCTGTGGGTCACTTCCAACTCAATATTTTGTAATTCTGTGATGTATACATCAGAAACAATAGGATAAAAACCCTGATATTATTTTTTGAGAATTTATCATAACTTTCATAGCACTGTTTTTTTTTTATTTTAGTATGTTGCAGAGCTTAAAGACAGTAGAAATACACAAGTTTTTTTACAAGCTTTTCTCTTCGGATTTTTTCCCGGTTAACTCCTAAACTGAAAAATACAAATTTAAGCTTCAAATTTTAATTTACAGTGTAACTGAGTTTTATTTTTAACTGGATAATGAGCAAAATATCTTATCTACAAGAAGTCATATCTGTGGTCCACAGCTGTGATAATATTAGTTTCCCCAGGAACTAGTTAGATAGTGGGAAAATATTAAAATATCTTGCCATGTATAATGTAATGTAAAAAGAATAAAAAATAAATTTATAAAATAGCAAAAGGAAGTGAGATCCAATCTAATTTAAACATCTATGATGCATGAAAACTGTGTCTGTCTTTTGAAATTAAATTGATTTAAAATGTTTTCTTGAAATTAACAATCTAATCAATGGGCACATTTAAGAAGATGTCATGGGGAGTATCATATTCACCTACTGTCTTATCAAAATTTATCAGAGCCTTTTTCCTTTTGGAGGCTTAAAAATGTATCTACCCCACTCTACCAACAATATAGGCAATTTAGAACAGAACTTTTTTTTTTTTTTTTTTTGTGTTAGTTAACTCTGTAAGGCATGGATCAGTGCTTATTTTTTCATACCCCTTTAACAGAGTGTAAATAGATATGGCATCCCAGAAAATAAGCTTTGTATAAGAATAGACTTTATCCTACTTAACCGGAAAATTCATGCTAAGATGTTTATATTTCATCATAATTTTCTTAAATACAATTATTATTATTTTCTTATAAAGATAAAAATAGGTAATTTTCCCCCATAAGTCCAATTACCAAATACAGAGATCCAGATAAACAACAATTACAGATTAGTTCTTAGGAGCTTACTATGTGAGGAATGAGATCCTACTTCTAAACATATGTACACGTGTAAACGTGTTCCTCTTGCTGAAGCTTCACTACTTGAAGATATCTAGTCTAAACTAATTGATTAGCTTTAAAATTTATTTTATTGTTCTGTGTACTAGGAGTAGAAATGGACCACTTTACATTAATTGTTGCTTAGGGATTCTGCTACAGTAAGCTGAAAAAAAAATAGGCACAAGCTGGGCAGACCAGAATGTTTATTTCTACTTTTAAAAAAACCTTCTTACAAAATTATGTATTTAATTATATTGCATGTAGAAAACAAAAAAAAGACCCCACATTTAAGCATCTTCTACCAAACACTGAAGAACTATTTTTTAGATAATGCTTAATTTCTTAAAGACTAGAATTTGCTTAGAAATTTTCCTAAGCATAACAAAATTGATAATCATAAATGTGCCTCAATGGGTGCATGTGTAGCTGTATCTCTAGAATCACTCTTCTGATTCACTAAAAGGTTACCTTGCTCAAACAGTGCACAGCCTTCAGATGTGAAACCTGGTTTGTTCAGAGCCACACGTTGCCACAGATTTGTCAAGTGCATTTCTCTGAGCAGTTATACAAAAGAATGATTATTGCTGTGGTGCTTTTATTACACACCTCCACCTCTTCCCCATCTGATTTGTCCTTCATGGCATAGCACAGGTGCCCCTGACTTTTTTAGAAAACAGTAGAAAATCGGGTGCAAGGCTACTACATTCACAGCTTTATCTTGATTATGTCCTAGGTTCTTGCATGTGAAAAACACCTCAATGAATTGCAATCTCTCTTTACTTGTTTTCCTTTAACACTAACAATAAATAAGGAGCAAGATTTTATTCCTTCCAAAAGAACATTTATTACTTTTCACTGAGTAATAATATGTTCATGTTTCTCTTCCAGATGAATTTTTTAGATGAGAGCTGGGCATTTGTAATTGTCCTAGATGTAGTCCAGCTCGCAGTACAAGACCATAATGGCCACATGGAGTATAAATGATAGGGGAATATATTGCAGAAGTTTTACTGAGATTTTGGGAAAATACAAAGAATTTGATTAGTAGTGACTACCAACTGAGATAGGGGAGAAAAAGACATTTTTTTAAAAATCCATGAAAAGAAGAGGCAGATTTCTGAACTTTCAGAGGACCTGAATGCAAAAAAATTTACTTAAGATAATTTACTCCTGTATCTGTAAACTATATGTATGTGTAAACTATGTGTAAACATAATAGCAACTATGAAGGTCAAGATTTAAAGAAAAANCCAAAAGGTTTGGAGAAAAGCATGCACTGCAAAATTAAGAAAAGCCTTGACAAACTTAAAGCCCCTCTGAAAGCTGAACAGATCTTCCTGCTCACTTTGTCCCAAGCCACTAAACATCTTCCCATTAAACGTAATCCAGTGCAAACTGCATCATAAAACAGCATTATTTGTGCAATTGTAGGCTTTGTTTCATTACAGAAAACCTCAAAGTAAAATTCAGCCTTTTCTGTATTTGACTTCATTGTCAACAGCTAGAATGGATCTACACATGGTCCTTAATACAGCTTTAAATAGATTGAAAGAAAATAAACATTATTTTTACATACTTACCTGATATCCAGAAGACAAATGAAAAATATTATATCAAAACCTAAACCAGAACATTAATCATGTGCATGACTGACATAACAAAATTTTTCCTCCAATGTTCTTGAAGTCATAAGAAGCCTTACCATTGTCATTAACAGTTTTGCAAACATGTTTCCAGATTATTAATTTCTTCTTGTTACATAAGGAGATATTTAATGCCATATGAAAGCTGTCAGTGGTTTATCCACACATATTAGAACGATATTATTCAGGAAATTAAACTGAATTATTTAAATCTGTGGTGTTTTTGTCAAGGATTTTTGTTTTCTACAACAACAATAATAACATTATGGAACTTGTCATAAATAAGTGGCTGGTTCTGGGGCTGTTGTTGTCTATAGTCAGCAAACTAAAAACAAAAACTGCAAATATTGCTGCCAGATACAGCTGTTGCATCTTCTGTATGCTAGTAAAACTGGCATGGGAGCCCCAGATCTTTTCTCCATGTTTTCAAGAATCAGCTTATTGAAGACAGAGAAAATATGTTAGTTCACTGGTTGGGATGCTTACTCACTCTGATAAGGAAATATGACAAAACAAATACAGAAAAACTAAATTCTCAACAATATTTTTAATTTGTGACCCCATATAATAAATAGTTAGGCACTTACGTGTTTGCACAAAGCAAATTTCTACAAGTCTGGTTCATTGGTTAAACTATCATTTCATTCCTGTGAGTAGCTTAGCAGAAAGTATGGGAATCTTCATTCATACTTAAGTGTTCTTAGACATTTTTTCTCTCAAAAGTAAGCAAAAAGAAAGATATCCAAATAAAAACCTTAAGAAAAACAAATCTTATACCAATGAAAATAAAAATGTTAGTTTTTTTCCTTCACATAGTCAGTATTTCATGAATGATATACCATATATTTGCAATATTATTTTTGTTCTTTGTCCATTTTTTATAAATGCATTTGCCAGTGCAATAGAGACCTGTGCATAAGTCATTTTGATGAGTCATTGTATAATAAACCACCCTTGGAATCCAGTGTCTGCAGAAAAGAAAATAATTTGAAATTTTCATTGATGATTTTTTAATGGATGCACAAGTTTTCTCCTTGCAATACTCTTTTATCCATATTAATTTCTGCTATTTCTGCTGTCTTTGAGTTTTTTCTTCTGGAGTTTGAATGCTGCAAAGGATTACAAGGATTCCTATTACCTGTATCATGTTTTAGCCTCAGTCTAGCTTTCTTCACAAACATCTGTTCAAATTCATGTCTCTCAAGCTCTCAGAAAAGAAAAGGCTGTACAGAGTTAACTTACAAAGAGTGCCATAAAATTCTCAGTTTCAGGCATGACCCATTTTGCTTATATACCCTCAGGGCACTTCAGATAAATTCCAGGCAAACAGCATTTAGAGAGCATGGATGAGAAACAATAGGATGGAGATAACTGTTCTCACAATTTCCACCTGGTGCTGCTTTTAAATGTTCGTATTTATTTTCTGAATGTTCCTTTTGAACAGGATTTGAATAACCGCATCTGATGATGTGCAGAACAAGGTGAAACCATAAAGGCACAGGTGTGTCGAGCAGGCTCCTTAGGGACTGAGTGGACCATTACAGCTCTGAACAACTCCGTTTCAGGTTTCTCAGACTAATCATCAGTAGACTATGTTTCAGGTTTCTCAGATTCCAACCATCAGTAGACAAACACATTTCAGTATTTCAGCTCTAGCTCCACAGTGGCCTTCACCTCAGTACTTAAAAAATGTCATATGTTTTCTGAATTCACAATACCAAATCACCTGAGACCCATCTCCTGTACAGGTATGACATATAAATCATGCTCCTGGTGAGCTGAGGCTGATTTACCTGAATATTTCAATTTTCATGTTTATGGCTGTTATCACTGGTCTCTGATTCATCAGTAGTCATAAGCATATGTGAAACTTACCAAAATCCTGAGCCTTAATAGAAAATAGCTTTATTGCTGAGTAGAAGTAAATTCCTTTATTACATATGTCTTTGGAGACTTCTAATATAGGTTTTTCTTCCTCCCTCTCTCTCTCTCTCTCTCAGAATAGAATAATTTAGAGAAAAATCTGTATTTCTTCCCAAGTAACTACATTTTTTAGAGGTTTAGAAATAAACCGAGATCCTCAAGTGCATTGGGAGCAGGCTAAGTTTAATGAAAAAGCTATCATCTCTAATAACTATATTATTTTTTTGGTTTTGTCTACAGCAAGGTGAAGGGCAGATGTCTTAAAACTAGCCTTGGTGAAAATAAATAAGAATGGATATTTTATTGCCATATTGTGTCTAGCTTGTGTATTCTGTTCTAGTAAACAGACTGACATATCCTGACATCTCAACAACTTTTCATTGATTTGACATTGCACTTTCATCACCTCTGCTCTAATAGCATCAGAAAGGCCACACTGTTGCCAGAATCCAGATTTGCAAGTATATCCCAGTGCTTGGAATTAACAAAGTTCTGATCTAAATGTTACAACAGAATGCTTTATGACCTAAAACCTCTTTATATTTATTTTCATTAAACAGATCAATAAATTTAAAAAAAAAAAAAAAAAAAAAAAAAAAAAAAAAAAAAAAAAAAAAAAAAAAAAAAAAAAAAAAAAAAAAAAAAAAAAAGAAAAAAAAAAAAAAAAAAAGAAAATAAATGAAAACACCCAACCAAACAAAAAACAAATATCATATATGCTATCCTACATTCTTCTCCCCCTCCCCGCCCACCACCCGCCGCCTTTTGCAAATAAATACATGCTTAATTATCTAGACTCCTTAGAAATTTAAATGCTTTCTGCTTACAAAAGTACCAGACCTAAATATTGACAAGAATTTTCATCCTGTAATTGTTAGGTTACTTGTAGACTACTGTAGCAAAGCACACAAAATTATTTCCCCCCTCTCAGATGCTAATCTGAAGTTTACTGACTTTTCTCTTTTGTTACCAAGATCACTGGAGAGTCCCCAGGATACCACGTTAGTTGACAACTACCAATATAATGTCAAAGATCATAACAAATTACCTACATTAACTCTACAAAGATCCTTGCTGAGCATCTGAAAGTCAACTAAAGAAAAAAATGTCTGTATGCATTGCCTTTGGAGTGTGGATAGTTTCTTATCTCTCTGCATCTGGATTTTCTTACTCATTTTCAGAATTCAAAAAATTTCTTTTAAGACCAGGGATGAGTCAACACTCACCCCAAATAACTATGCTCTAGTAAAACAAATGAAGTCTGCTCTCCAAGAACATTTTCTTTGGTAGCTGGGTTCCCTGCTGTCCTTTCAGTTATAAAGTTACCATGTTTCATTTGGGGAACTTCAGTGTCAAATATATGTATCTCATTTTGTATTCTCTGTGCAGCTGGGTGGTCTTTAGTTGGCCATGAAAGAGGAAAATGTCTTTGCTTCCCTGCAAAATTATGTAAAATTGATTGATAGGAATTTCACTTTCTCTAAGAAATCTACCTGAAATATGTGGTATATTAATCTATTTAATATATGAGGATTTATTAAAAAAAAAAAAAANGAACAATTAAAAAAAAAAAAATTTTAAAAAAAAAAAAAAAAAAAAAAAAAAAAAAAAAAAAAAAAAAAAAAAAAAAGGCAGGAAAGGATGGCATATAATGATATATAAACAGCATTACAAATTGCTGCATTTTACCTATATCTCCAGCTCTTGCTGGTAGAGAACAAGTTAACATAAAATGTATTTATCAATGCAGAGTGAAAGCAATTATATTTAGTTTTAACAGTGAAGGTCAGTAATCCATATAATTTTTTTTGACTGAGGTTGTAGAGAGCTATGGAAGGAATATGAAATTATTCTGTATTAGCATTTCTTATTCAGATCTGGTACAAAATAGCAGTTGGCTTCACCTTGCATAATTGAAATGCTCACAGACAGGAGGATAAACTCGTTTTCTCTTTTT
>VXBR01011320.1:559283-640228 GCA_013400215.1 Cisticola juncidis
TTTTTTTTTTTTTTTTTTTTTTTTTTTTTTTTTTTTTTTTTTTTTTTTTTTTTTTTTCTTTCTGTAGTCCTCGTGAATGTCAAGGTCTATTTCTGCTGCCATGCAAAATCTTCAAAACTTTGAATTATTTCCTTTTTAAGATTTTTTGTATTTTATGTCTTCACAAGTGAACAAACCCCCCAAACACTCTGCAAGAAGGTTTTTAGTGCAAAGAGTAGCATTAATGCACAGCAGCCCACAACTTCCTATTTGTACAGACTGCACATCCAGTTAAAAAGAGTTATGTTAGTCCACTCGTGGCTTTCCTTAAGATTTTGTTTCTGTTGTTTTTTGGTTTGGCTTGGGTTTTTTTGGTTGGGGATGGGCTTCTTTTGGTTTGATTATTGTTGTTGTTTTGGTGGTTTAAATTTTAATTACTCGTGTTTGCTCAGACACTAATACTTTATAATTAAATATTTTAAAAAACAATAAATTATTTCTTTTCCCTTATATATAAATATATTAAGGAATTTTAATTATTAATTTTGGAGGAAGGGAAGAAGAAAGGAAGCAGCAAAATATGAGGGAGTTTGCCCTCTGTCATGTTTAAAAAAAAAGTACAGGTTTAATTCAAATTAAATGTTGTCAAATTAAAAAAAAAAAAAAAAAAAAATTATAAATATTGAAAATTAAAACATTAATTACATCTATCTGTTAGCTTTCAGTTGCAGCCATCTGGGAGATTTTGTAAAACATACAGGGAAAAATCTGCTATGATGTTTAAGATTTCATGAACAAGTAACAGAGAGCTTACATATTCTGAGACATATTAAATAAACATAACGTGTTGTTTATGTCAGTCCTTACTTTTAGGTGTCTAATGGAAAAAAAAAATCCAGTTTCTAGTTGTTTTTTGGACCTCTCAAGCCTTGTGAGATTTAAAGAATTTTGGGGAAGCAAAAATGCAAACGCTTCCCTCTGGAATGATACACAACAATACACAACAGAACAAGAAGAACATCAGCATGTGGGGAGCATCACTACAGAAAGGCTGTGAGTGCAAATATGAGGGCAGGAGAAAAATATGGCCCAAAAAGAATAAACAGGAAACTGAAGGTAAGGTTCAGTATTAAAGAAAATTAATGAATATTAGAAATGTAAATTAGGTAATTCTATGTCACGCAAAGCTGACTGGACACACACACAACCACACACACACAAAACGCTATGCATATTTATCATGATATTTAAATAGCTATATTTTGAAAAAATAGGGAAATTAAAATTGTGAGAATGTTGGACCATCTCCATATTTCTATGGCTGATTTCCCAGTATGATTTCTTTATTTGTTCTACGTGCAGATAGTCACTTTAGTCACTTTTTTTTTTCTTTATTTGGTAATTACAATTAGGGAAGCTTGTTTGTTTATGTGTTTGTTTTTCCTTTAGACTACACTATTATCAAGGAAGAACTGTGCTTTAAATATTTTGTTCTGCAGAAAAAATTGTAGCATAAAAAGTGTAAGAAATCATACCCCATTTCATATTCACTGAATAGTGAAGAACATAATTTTTGTTCTAGTGTTTAGCTCAGACATCAGGAGTCTTGTTTCTTTGTTTAAATAGATCATGAAATCTGAAAATTTCTGATTCTTGTGCTTTTCCATCTTCTAGTTTTACAGCTATTTAACTATGAAGAAGGCTGACTGAACAATCATTCTGTCTTTAGAAAATTGAGGAGTAGTCATATCAAATTAAAGTAAAATCTGTTTGCATTTTTTTTTCCTGAGAGCAGATACTACTGAATTTATAGGAGGGAGAGAGAAAGAGAATTTCCATTACAAGTTGTGGAATAATTTTGTTGCCACAAAAAGTCCTTGTTTCCTTACCTTTAATGTTTCAGGTTGTTCTATGTTGTGCATGACTGATTGAATGTAATAATTTCATTGATTTCTTCTGTTTGCACAATTTTTCCATCTTTCCTTCTTATAAAAATTAATTAAATAGGATTGTCATTTATAGGGTAAAAAGGAATGATCAATCATCCCTGCAGTTTTACCTTCCTGAACACTGCTTTAGACTCATCTATAAAAACTTTCCCACTTTCTCAAACAATGAAAACCAAAGGTAAACACAGGTAAAAGAACAATAACTTCTTACACTTGAAGAGATGATCCTCATGTGCTTCTACATCACAATAGCTGTCAGGAAAAATATCAGAGTTGACATGTTATTAGTCTAAACAGATATGGTTCCTTGTTTCCTGATGAAATTAGAAAATATTTTGTCATATGAGAACTGTTAATCATTAAATAATCATTAAATAATGTACATTATCGTGACAAGCTGGTACAAAATGGTTATGGCAGTATGCATTAATTTTTGACAGCTCTGCAGTTCTCAGTCTTGTTTAAAAGAGTAGGTGAAGATAACCTCTATTAAAAAGAAAAAAGACACTATAATCCAAGAACAAAAATACCAAAAAAAACCAACCAACCAACAAAAAAACAACCAACAAACAAACAAACAAACAAAAAACCCAAAAAACAGGCTAGAGGCTTTTAGATCATCAGTATTTCCTTCTAGTATTTATCAGAGCAAAACATTTAAAAATGCAAATGCGTTTCCAGTTTATGCTGAGACTCAGCTTCATTAGTAGCCCTGTGCATTTTTAAGTGTAGGCAGATTGGCTTATGCAGGGAAGCAGCATGATCTATCCTTTGTGAAGCTGAGCTATAAGCTACCTTAGTGTGTGTATCCAAACCACTTTTTGATGTTGGTCACCTACATTGCAGGTATTGGATCAAGTTTGGGTTAGTTCTTTTCTTACTACTCCATAGTTCAGAAAAGAAACAGTGATAAAATTTGCAACAGAAATATTGTTTTATTTCTTCAGCTGACATTAAGCAATATATAGTACATATGAAAAATAAACAAAAATAATTGTCTTAGAACATAATTTGTAGTACAGTATTTAATCTCATATACAAAACAAAGCCACACTGTAAAAAAAAAAAAATTCCCCCCGACACACTTTCCTCCCAGAAAAAGAACAAAAAAATAAAACCACGCAGACATACACAGGCAACACTGATATTGCTGGTCACAGAGACAACCAAAAACAAGGTGCTGCCTTCAGCAGCAGCCACACACAAACACATGCTCAGACAGCCATGTCCTGTCTTCTCTTGTGTTGTTAGAGACAGGAGGTCACTAGTGCAGTGCATGCAGCACTCTCCAGGTTTACAATCACATGTTCACTCATGAATTTTCTCAGTTCACTCATGAATTTTCTCAGTATTGGCAGTATTGGCACAGGTCCTCTACCTGCCCCAGGAGCCTTGCCTGAATGACAGCCCTTCTTACCCACCCTGATGTTCTCTCAAGTTGATGGCTTCTCCAGTTTGAAGTTTGGCAGGGAATTCAAAGGCAAACCCCATGCATATCTGGTTTGGGAAGATCCAGACACTCACACTTGCTCCTCACCTGGAACAAGGAATACAGAACCCACAGCCCTCCTCCAGCCTCTGGAGCTGATCCCCAGAATCTGCAAAAGTAATCCAAGCATGGAGCCTTAAGTCAAAGCTTGAGCAAAAAGAGGTCAGAGTTCGAGTTAAAGTTTATTGAAGTCTAAGCTGAAGTTAGGATAAAAAGCAGTTGAAGTCTAAGTCTAAGTTGAAGTCACTGAAGTCAGATATTATTCTCACAGTACAGTGTCATATACTTGTTACAGCTCAAAATAGGCCACAGCCCTAAACAGTCACAAGATTTTTCCCACAAACCACAGACAGGCTACTGTTCACATTATTTGGTAGCTTTTATAAAACTATACAGTTTTAAAGCCCTTGACAGTTACATATGCAACTCTCTTGCTAGTTCTTTTTAATATCTGTGGTCTCTCTACACTATGACCTACACCTAACCAAGGCTAAGATTTGTCGATTCACAAGCTCCACCATGCCCCCCATTTCATCTCTTATCTGTTCTTCTGTACCCAAATGCATTGCAAAACTCATGATGATCCTCTCAGAAATGGCTCCTGTATTTTGTTGATAGCCCATCAGTTTGTCTATCTGAGAGAGTTTCATGAGCTCCATTGTTGTTTTTCAGGTCTGTGCCTCCATATGCTTTGTTTATTGCCTCCTGCTTTTCCATGTCATGCCAGTTTCACATGGTCCTCAATCAGTTAATCTTACTGATATTGTGCTCCAACTCCACACACTCTTACAAACTGACCCAACTGAAAGTTTTTTTCTTGGTATTGTCTCTCTTATCAGGTTTTTGCCTCCCCTTTTGTCTTTGCACCCCATTTTGACAAGGTCTTTAATCAGACAACCTTAAAGAAACACATTCTTTTTCCTTACATGCAGTCTAACAAAAAAACATCTTGTTACTTTACATATATACTCTGTCTCACTTTTTATTTATTATGGCTTTTCTGAGAGTGGTGGATTTGTCTGGTAAAGGCATAATTTCACTGACTGCCATAAAGATATGTGTACTATACAACCAAGAGAAAAACTTTAGTTGGACAATATCAACATGATGTCAGTGGTGCATCTCCCATGGGATTTCATGGACTGGCAAAACACTGGGGAGGGGGGGGGGGGGGGGTTTGTTTGTTTGTTTTTGGTGGTTTTGTTGTTGTTGTTTGGTTGGTTTATTTTTTTTAAATATTATCATTTCCATTATATTTCATGTGCAGGTGAAAGAGCAATTTCCCTAATACTTCAAAGGATTCCTCATTATTTTTCTTACAGTTATTTCAGGAGATCAGAATAATTAATAAATGCCACTGAACCCACCATGCAAGCTTACAAGGTAAATGATCAAGCACATCCAAAAACCCAAAGCAATGTGTCACTGGATCTTGACTCAGGATAAAAGTCTGAGCATCCCAGAATTAGAATTGACAGCTCTTCTGTCTGAGTATCAGTCCTCAACTAACATTTATGCAATCTCAAAGTATTTATGAAGAGGAGGTTCATGACCCTAAGCATTATCTATTTTATTTTAAACACCAATGCACATCAATACTATGAATTATTCAGGATATACTGAATTTCAATGTGTGACTTGGGTCAGGCTCCAAGATCATCATGTTTAAAATTCAGACAGAAGCAGTGCTTGAGGGGATTGTAAGAGGAAGGGATAACCTCTGGATTAATGAATGTATTACTAAGGATTTTATCATCATCCTTTTTTTGTACATTCTGATCACAAGAATATGATAAGTACTGAAGTTAAAGAGGCTCAAATCATGCCTTAAGAAAAATGCAGGAGTTACATTTTCTGTGTTCTATCTGCAAGCTCTTCAGAAAAATGATCTGTCCTTCCATCTTCCTTTGAGTTTAATATAATTACCAGTGACATGTAGATCAATATGGCTTAAGCTCCCTCATTCTTCCACAGCTATTAGTTAGAAGGACATTTAGAAATTTATAATTAGGAAGAAAAATTACTGAAGGATTCTATTTGTCAAAAATATATAATTTGGTAATTATATAATTTTAACAGCCACCCTCAAACTCAGTAGACTGAATATAATTTTAAATCCCTATTAAATCTGGCAGCTAGTTAAATTTATTTATGGTAACTTAGTCCATACTTGATCATTTTCTCACTTTTCTTATTTTTTAATTTTTTTTTTTTTTTACAAAATTGTTAATTGTCCTGGAGTTTTAAAATATAACAGGAGGGCATGCTTGGACAATAAGCTTATTAAAACATTCTTGAAGAGGATCTTTGCTTCACACTGACGTTAGAAACTTCACTGTCATTCAAACATAAGCTTTCTTTCTATCACAAACTTAGAAAACAAATAAAACAGAAACTATATTGTGCATTCAGTACAGATTTGTATTTAGATAGCTGTCTAATAAATCACTGTCTCCTCTTGAACAATGTTTTCTAAATTCTGTCAGACTACTTTTTACAGGATTGCTATGTTTCTGCTATTGTGGAAACAGTATTTTAGACCTCAATGGATTTTCTATTCACAGCCTGAAGAAAATGTAATAGATAATTACACTGCTTAAGAAATTTGAACTCTGAGATGAGTCTCCTTATCAAAAGAGAGAGGACCAACATAACAAGACTACTTCTGTACTATATTGTGAACTAGCAAAGGTGCACAACAGTACTTTTTTTTACTTTTGTGTAAAGTGAGCACATGGAAATGTTATTCACTTCCTTCTCAGAGGCTTTGAGGAAAAAAAAATAACCCAAACCCGACATCCCCACTGTGAAGAATCAGATACCTGAAACTTGATTTATGCCTCAGTAGTCATACTTGAACATGGTCTAGATTACATTAAGAGGCCTCAGAAAGGAACTTTATAGAACAAGATCCTTTGAAGAAACTTGGTGTGGGATGGTGAGTTATCCAGATTATGTGTTAGTAATATGGTGCACATCCTTTAAGTATGAATTCGAAATTACTCACTGAGAATGGGGAGACATTCTGTGAGGACCTAAAGATGGGAGTCTTACACTCAGAATAAGCAGAGAAGGGAAGAGAGGGGGAGAGAAAGAGAGAATCCAGAGTAAGAATATTTCCCATCAGTGGTAGAGCACCATGTTTAATTTTCCATGAGAAAGACTGTGGTTTCACAGCAGGAAAAGATGCACTCTGGGCCTGTTTATGTCTTGTCATGAAGCAGAATACTTGTTTTCAGTCATCCAGTAATTTTCCAACATCCAACAAAACTTTATCACTTCCAGTGATAAAATGTTTAACAATAATAATCTCATTATGATCATTCCCTGAGAGAATGTAAGATTCCTGAGTAAGAAATGTGTTTGATTTTTCTCATAGTCCTAGTAGATGTATACTGTAACACCTTCATTTTATTTCACCTCCTATGTAAGTTTACACTGTCACTTTATTTTGCTGAAGATTATTTTGATTATTTTTCTGAAGAATAAAGACAGGGATAATAATCACTTGAAAATAACATTCTATTGCCATATAAAAAAGTTACATATCTACATGTCCACTTAAGTTAAAAAATTATCAAAGTGATTCTTTGACAAACTGTACAAATGAGCCAAGTGTGAATATATAGATTAGATATAATGTGCATAATTTTTGTTGTTGCTGTATTTAATTAGAATGACTCATGTCTGGGAGTATCATCTGTATGATCATGATGAATAATAGGCTCAATGGTATAATATGGTATATTATACTGCAAATTAACAAGACATGTTGAATTCCCTCCTACATTTTTAAAAGCTCATCCAAAGCTTGTTGAATCATTCCCTAATTATTGACCAAACAATGTTCATTAAGGGCAGCTCCTTTTTTTAAATGATAATTTGTCGATAGGAGATTATTTATATAGATGCTGCATACACCTAGATCTGACATGCACTAGTTGAAATCAAGAATCTGAAGAATTCAAACACAGAGTTTAAAATATAGTTGTTAGGGTTTTGTGGTTTTTAAATTAGTTTATTCAGATACACAAATATAATGGAAATAAGAAATTAGAAAATTTAGTTTCTTTGAGCTTTTAGAATCAATACAATGTTTTGCAATTGCTATTGCTTGTTATAAGACTCTTTATACTTGAAAACGCTTGGAATTTTGTGACCTTTACCTCCTCAGTGTCTTCTGACAAAACTTTTCCTGTCATGTAAATACTGACCGTGTTTTAACATTATTTGAAATGTAGGATTTCACAAAATTGTAGTATTCAGCTTTAGAAAAGCTGGGAAAAAAAACAAAAAACAACAAAACCAACCAAACAAACAAACAAAAAACACAAACAAACAAAACAAACAAAAAAAAACAAGTAAGCATATATATAACTTTTAAACTGTTATTTATGCACATAAATAGAATCTGGGACTGGTGAACAAATGAAGCTCTACTGTCCCAAAGCAAGAATAAATGAAAAGGAAAGGGGAAATGGAAAAAGAAAACTTCATTGGGCAGTATGATATTTTTTGTCTTCCCTGTTAAGTTTTAGGATTATTTACAGTCAACAAAAATATATATTTGTAAGAATTATATCTATTTGTAAAATAGATGGTACTTACATGGCATAAATGAATAAAACAAGTTAATTTTTAGTTACAGCTCTCACCAGAAATTATGTCAGAATAAAACTTCTGGGGAAGAATAATTCTTCTGGGGAAGAAAGATGGCTGCAGGTAAATGAGAATTTCTCTTAAGTCATCTTTTAAATCTCAGAAATTAGATTAAAATATTATGTTATGATTGTGCAATTACAGGAGAAGGCTTGGGATTTCAGGAGGACTCTCACAAGACTTTAACCTTTGATTTACGGAATGCATGCTTTCCTTAAAAAATTAATCTTTATGCCAGATGCTAAATATGATTTTTGAAGTTTATTTATCCAAAGGTAAGGAAAGAATTGAGAAACGGGTATGTAGTAGACAGGGAAAAAAACAAAACCAAACCATCCAACCCCTCCCCCACAAGAAAACAAACAAAACAAAATTAATAATCAACAAAGCAAAGCTCTAGGATTTCATTGTCATAGTGTCAACCTGTTAAACTTTCTAAGTTTACTGTTACTGATGTAGTAATTATGTAAATGCTGTATAAGCATGTGATTAACGAATGCCATACAACATTGACACAGTAGGCAATCCAGTTTATGGCTGTTGGCTAGTGACAGAAATCTCAAGGTACTGGCTTACCAACTAAAGTTAAAATAATAGCACACTCAATTAAGTTACAGATGGTAGGAGCAGAAACCCTTTGAGCCAGCACAATTAATATTAGTCACTTAAACTTTAGTAACAATGGGTTAGAGCAGATTATGTTAATATAGATGAAAAACTAGCAAGGTCCACATTAAACATGCCCCATGATAGCCTGTGCTTTCCAAGAGTGGACTGGATTTGCCAACAGTTTTATATCCTCCTGTGCTAACCATCCATGCAGAAAGTACAGCTGTTGGTGGTCAGCTTAGAAATTCAAATGTTATACTCGAAAAACCAAGACAGCACGACTTCTTCATCAAGGCATCTTGCAGTGGCTATAAAATGGAACCAACCATGCCACAGTGCAAGCAGAGTTCATGTAGTTTGTGCTGTTGGCAGCAAAGTGCCCTCTTGAATAACCATCAGTACAAACACAAGCATAAGTCATTCTGTGAATAGAACTCTCTCTAAACTGAATTTTTTCCAGTTACAAGCAAGTCCTTTTGTAATCTGAGTTGGGTCTTACCCCAGCTTTTGATATTTAAAACTACTAGCACCTATTATTAGGACACTGACCAAAACAAATTAAATAAAATTGAAACCATGACAGCATGGAATAAGAACAGGGGTGTAAAAAAGACAGTCTAATAACTTTATCTGAAATTGAGATACGCAGTTGGAGAGTTACTGGAAACTCCATGGTAACAAATTCTTTCATAATCATTGAAGACCTTTAGGAGATCAAAAGCTTGAAAACATTCACAATAAACATTTTATTACCTCTTGGAAAAAAATAAGCCAAAGCATATTTTACCTGGAACAGTCTGCAACAGTGAGGGAATTCAGCAGTTTAAATCAGAGACAAAAACCTATGTCTAAGAGTATGTATCATGCATTGATTATCTTTGAGTGACCCATGCCAGAAAGAACAACCAAGACCTTAATTACAACACCTATAAAAAGATAGGAAAAAAACCCTCAAAAGCTAAAAAAATTATTTGCTAGATGTTATGAAAGCAACAAAAGATGAAATGCAGAAAAATCATCATAAACAGAGAATAGCAAAATTCATTCCATGCACTTGTGAGAATCCCATTTTACTACAGAGCATTGATCCTTCTTACAATTTCTTATCCATTATGTTTTTTTTCCTGGGTTTTTTGTTGTTTTTGGGGTTTGGGAAGTTTGGAGGGAGTTTTGTGATGTTAATGTTTTACTTCATGCTTCTTTTATTAAAAGAAAGCATGGAATCAAAATATGGCTTTGCTTTCTGATGAAACTTGCATGGAAAGATTCAACTTAGGCTTTGCAAGTGTGCAATTCAGATAAGAAGAAGGAAGGGAAGAGAGTAAATATGATTTCATAATGTCCACAGTACATGGGTTTACTTTTACTTCTTTTTTATTAGTGCCACATATAATTGATTTCGATCTTTGACCTATGGTGGGTTTTAGGTTTTCTTTTTGTGTTGCTCTGCTTTAGGTTTGGTTTTGTTTTTCCTGAAACATTTGAGATCTGAGTTTGAATAGGAGATGAAATATATTCTCCCCTACCATCCTAAAAGTACAAAGACAGTTTTCAACATGAAAACTCCAAAGCATATCTTTAAAGAATGGTGCGATAACTTAACTTCTAAATGCTATAAGAACATCTATCCATACTTGTTTTTTTTAGTGCTTTTCTCACATGGGAAATTGCACACTCATTGCTACAATTATGTCTGCTGATTAAAGAATAAAATGTTTCTGCTAATCAGTCATCAGTTGCTACCTTCTTTCAAGTAAATATCAGGAAATCTCAGCCCTGTTTATAAAAACCTCATGGAATGGAACGAAGATGTTGGAGACAGACTCTTCTCACTGGTCAGTACCTAGTGACAGGATGAGAGGAAAAGGCCACACACTTAAATATAGGAAATTCTACTCCACTATATGAAAAGTTCTTTTTTGTCACAGTGAGAGTGTCCAAACACTGCCACAGGTGGACTGTAGAAGCTGACAGGGTGAGAGAGCTAGGGTTGGTCAATATGCAGAAGAGAAAGTCTCAGGGAAACATGGAAGCTGCAGCCTTCCAGGACCTGAAGTGAACTAAAGAAAAGGAGGGAGAGGGACTCTGTATCTGAGGGGATGTGACAGGACAAGGGACAACAGTTCAAATGGAAAGAAGACAGGTATAGATCAGATGTTAGGAAGAAATTCTTTACTCAGAGGGTGGTGAAGCACTGGGACAGCTGAGGTTGCACATGCACCATTCCTAGAAGTGTTTTTGCTTGATTTTAGCAGGAGCATAAGGCAACTGTTCACAAAAAAACCTACTGTTTTGTTCTTAAGAATTTAGGCATCAATCCAAATAATCCCTTTAGTAAATCAAGAGGTTTATCATGAAGATAATTCATAGAAGGAATCTAAGTTTACATCTTCTGTATATTAGTTTGAAGCAGTGTATCTCTCTCCATGAGCCATGTGAATTAAGGTGAATTCTCTATGAATTACTCTCATAAGATAATCTTGGAGTGTACTTTCATGAACTCCTTTTTTAGGTCATGAATGCCTTCCTGGAAGACAATTTCAGGTGCTTTGGTTTGATATCTGAAGTCCGTTGAGCTGAACTCAGAATCTTTTTCAGATACAGAGTTGCAGATTTGTAGTACCTGTCAGGTTAACATCCCAGTTCTAAAAATAAAGGGACAATGCATGATGGGGTTTAATTCTTCAGACCCTTGCTCACTCTATCAGAAAAATGGTAGACTTCACCTGACCACTTATGCACACTGCAAAATTCAGCTATTTACATGACTCTCTGTATCTGTCAGATGTTACCAACAACAGTTCTATTACCTAAGGAAAAGATACAAAAAATCCAGCACATATTGCAAGATAATAAGCAGAGTGGATCAAATAGCCATGGAAATTTACTAATATACTTATATTGTATCTGTTAATTTATACTCAGTGATTCTTCCCAAGTAATTATGTACTTGTATTTAAGTTCTGAGTTCTATATGTCCAAATTCAAAATATTAGTGCTACTTTAAAGAATCTAATCTTTAGAGATCCACTCTTTACAACAGCTTAAGTAAACAAATAGCTTTAGGTAACAAATAAGCAGGTTCTTTATTTGTTGAGTCTGGCAATTTTACAGTGACAAATATCTGATTTATAATTTTTGAACTACTTATAATCCTTTCAGTTAAAGGAATATCCCACAGTAAAGAACAGAAGTCATGCAATGTATTTCAAAATAAAGCTCAGTCTAAGATCCATGATTTGTTTGATGTCAAGGGCAAGGGACACATTCAGCCTTGATCTGCCAATAGAATTCAGTGAGCAATTCAGCTCACTCACTGAATTAAGTGAAGCTTTGTCACAGAACAATATGAATTCCTTCAATTATAACTGGATTACTAGTGTTGCTTTTATCTTCCTCCATCAAGTGCTATCCCAAAACAAAAAAGGAAGAACCACTAACTTCAAATGTTTGTTATGTGTGCCACAAGCATCAAATGTTATTTGATGTATTAATTCATTTGATTATAGTAAAGCTAAAATATTTGTTATATTACAGATCTAATGTGTTTGTGACATTAAATAACCCCACCATATGTTAAAAGACATAAGATAAATTGAAATGGCTTTAGATAGAGTTTTTGTAGCTTCTCTTCTTACTCTGCAAGTCTGTGTGAATAGCCAGTATATCTTAGGGCAAGAGTCACAATAAATGCCTTCCTAGTTTTACAGTCTGCAACACAGGGAAATTATCTGTACCAGGACTTTTCTCTCAGAACTAGATGCTGCATCTTGACAGGATAAAATATTTTCTAATGCTGTAACCATGCCAGTTCTTTTCCATTTGAGAAACAGATATAACTTGACTGAAAGTGGCCTGAGTTTCCTTTATAGTAACTGAACTCTTCAACTGTGTATATACCTACATATTTCTGATAGCTATAGATAGCTACAAATATATAAAGCACTGTGTACGGTCTGTAAGAAATATTTCAAGAGAAAAAAAGATACAGAAAATAACTGAGGCAAACTGGTGACAGTTTACCCTCTTTTTCAGCTGATAATGCTTAAGGAAAATATAAGAAATATGTTTGTTTAAAATTAAGGGAAACAGAAAAAATATTTTATCCTAGAAAATTCACTGTATTACTCTATTGCTACATAACAAAACCAAGGAAGTAAAATATAAATAAGTCATCACTGAATTAAAAGATGTGTAATATAAGTTTTCTATTATCACATTAATTTGATGAAATTTCAGAACTCAGTGAAATATTTATTTCAGTCTTGGTATCCATGAAGTTGTGAGGCTGAAGCTTCACACTATGGCATGTTCTGCTTCTACAGATCTTTTAAAAGAAGTTACCTATTGATAATTACTTTTGTTAACTACCTGGTTGTTAGTAATAATTTACTGTGGGAAGATTAACCTTGGTATGGCAAAGCAAGGCTCTTAAAGTTTGAATAATACTTGTATTTCCTTCATTCTGTGAACTAAGTTTTTAATTATAACATGTAATTGCAAGTAAAAAACAAAAAAGGTAATTCATATATTTTTTATTCAGATGAAAGGTGTTTTATTTTTTTAATCAAGCATACAAAGAATAGGAAGGACTTGTATAAGGAGAAATGTGAACACTTAGCACATTCTCAAATGCAGCCATGAAGAAATAAAAATGAGAGTGGAACGTAAACAAGGACAAGGGGCATATAACAGATTTATAAGATGTCAGAATTTCAAAGCAATTTGGTTACATTTTTAATATTTCCTTGACTTAACTACAGCTCTTGTTTGCTATTCCTCAAGTGGATGTTGCCTCTTTTTCCTTATTCTTCTTTCTACACAGAAACTTATCTTTATGAATGTAGCACTGATTTCTACTGTTCTCCTGATGTGTGACTTAGTGGTTAAAAAACAAACAAACACAAAAAATCAAAATAAAAATCAAAACCAAAAACAAACAAACAAAAAACCAAAACAAAAACCAACCAACCAACCAACCAACCAAACAAACAAACAAACAAACAAACAAAAAAAACCCAACCAAAACCAAAACAAACCCATCAACCAGCCAAATGGAAGAAAAAAGTCCATTAAGCATTTTCCACTAACTAGAAGTAAAACAAGCAAGACAAATCCTTTTTCAGTGGCTTCAAAATCCTTCTGCAAAAATATATGAGGTGTTTAGTTTTGAGTTTTTCTTGGAGGACAACCAATTTCCAGGTGTAATCTAACACTCATAATTTTTTGCATTACTGCACTAAATTTGCAAGTACAGCTAGTTCTCTCTGGATCGAATCCTGTTTCAAAACAAAAGATGCCAGCATCTGATGTCAGAGTTGCTAAGTGCCTGATTGCACTTAACACCATCATGTGCTGCCAAATCATTTGTCTGAGCTGGCTGTGATAGAACAGTTAGGTGTAATTTAGTATTCAGAACAGTGCTGAATGCAATAAGGCATTTTAGAGTGCTAATTCTGCAGTTAGCTTTGTTTCATTTTGGTTGTGGTTCTGGGCTTTTTGTTGTTGTTGTTGTTTTAATATCTAGGTGCTATATATGAATATAGGAACTGGATTAAAGTAAAACTTAGAAAATATGATGACCAGACCTAGTCTGCATGTAAACCACTTATATTCTTAAAAATCTGTTTTAAAGGGCTAATTTTAATGACTGAAGAAAATAAACTTATAACAGAGAAAGGTGAAGCTCACAAAGGGTGAAATGAGAAGTATTCACATTCCTTGTCCCACGCATTATACATAGAAAAAAAATTGGTTTTACCCTTTAAAGATAATTTTTCCTGTTCCTAGAAATAAGTGTGAACTTCCCAGTTAATAGATTTTATTTTGGAAATTTGGTATTGTTAAAAATCCTAGCCTTGGAGAAAACTGTACATGAACTTCTAAAGAAGTGGATGTTTCTTAGAAAGACAAAATTTTTAACATGTGTTCAGGACAGCCAATGACACTGAAGATGGAACACTCATTTTGTTTTTAAAGTAGAAAGCCTTTGCTCAGATTTTCTCTTTTTGATTTTAAAAGAGTATTTAAACATATTCACTACTCCATCTTTTCTGCCATGCTGAGTATTGGATTTTGAGGTACAATTCTGTCCTTCTGGAACTGTTCCCAAAGACATTTCTCTGTGATAAACTACAAATAGCTGAAATGAAATTTGAAACACTTTCCTCAATTCCTTTGAGGAATTCCCTAATCTCTGGATAACCCATAATGCTCTTTTGCTTTGTTTTGTTTTATTGTTATTTTGCCTGACAGATTTTTTTACACTAGGTTAGTTAAATGAACAAATTATTACTTTTCCAACCAGCAATAAAATTCTCTGAGATACATTCCAATGCTTTGAGCATATCTCTGGTTTGAAGGAGACATGTTCAAATTGATTCCTAGATTTTACAAGAAAGGAATCTTTACCAAGGAACCCTGTGCATGTCATATAACCAGTACACAAGGGCTTGTCCTCTAAGTGTTAGCTGTGACACAGCTACTGTGGGTACTGGATAGAAGAAATAACAGGCAGACATTTGTAAGGGCATTGTGAAAACATGAAAGCATGACTCAGTCCTCTGAGTCATGAGATAAATCTAAATAAGATTCACCTTAATTAACTCTAGACATTTGCAGATGGAACTAGTCCTCTTTATTAGTCAGTGGCAAAATCAGGCCTTTTTGACCTATTCTCTCAGTTTACCTTGAGATGAAAGAATTCATGGACTAGACATGACTGCACTTTTCCCACTGTTTTTTAAAAAAGTCTAGAAAAGTAGTTCAAAAAAACCCATGTGAATAGCTATATCTGGTCAGCTGATTTGGATTTCCAGAAACAAAAAGATCACATATTCCAGTGAAAATTCCTTAGCTTTGTGGGACATTTGTCCTACATTCATGGAAAGTACATTGGGATTTTTTTTTGTGGCAGGGATTAGCCTGGCTTGAAATACCATTCTTAGAGACATATTAGAGTGCATAACATATTATACAACATATTCAGTGACACAATTCACATCCAGACAGTTGGTAAAAGAAGTAACTACTCTAGGATTTATAAGAATCCTCCTGAAATCTTAACTTCCAAGACCCTGACCTTTTTTATTTATCGTGTCCCATATATTTCACTGAATTTAAGCTTCTTGTTTATCTGCTGTGATAACTTTTATCATAATAGAATAAATATCATCCAAAGCATAAACCAGATAAGGTGGCACCCTTAATCTACTGCTGGTTTACTTAATAATTCTGAAGTATGAACCATATGGTTGACCAAAATTATTTTTTAAAGAGAAACCCTGTAATAAATTGTGGTTCTAAGCTCAGCTGGAGAAGAATGCCACATGGTCGCTCTTTCTCCCCAAGCCACCCCAGCAGAATGAGTAGAAGAATCAAAGCAGAACTTGTATGTTGAGATAAGAACAATAAGTCTAATAATTTAAAATAATGTAAAATAGAGTAATAAAGGTAAATGATAATAATAACAATAATAAAAAAGGAAACAAAAAAGAGATGCACAATGCAATTACTCACCCCCTGCTGACCACTGCCATAACCCCCTTCCCAAAAGCAGATCAATCACCCTTCTGGGTAATTCCTCCCAGCTTATATACAGAGCATGACATTCTATGGTATGGAATACCCCTATGGTTAGTTCAGATCACCTGTCCCAGCTGTTCTCTCTCCAGTTTCTTTTGCATAACTCCTCCTTGGCAGAGCATGAGACAAGAAGGAAAAAAAAAATCTTTGGCTTAGGATAAACAAAACTGATCAAGAAACAAAACATCAGTGTTGGTGTTACCAACACCATTCTGATCCTGAATCCAAAACACAACACTGGAAGAGCTTCTGAGAAGAAATAAACTCTACCCTTGCTGAAAATAAGGACATAAAATTTCAGGTGAAAAATGAAAATGAGAAAGAAGTACTCTTCTGCATCATGTGAAGGACTTCAAAGGGCAACTTGACACAGAAAAACCCATTTAGACTGATGAGAAAACAAATTTTGGTTATTCCTGAATCACTCTCATATCAAAGCATTGACTGATGGCTAACAAAATTAACAAGGGCAACAGGAATGCACAGTCACATAAACTACTACTTCTGACACTTAAAATACTAACAGGAGAATGATCTCTTAGGTGGACTCTTGTGCCCTGACCCTGATATAACATTTATAGCCATCACATACACTTATATTTGAACTTTCTGCCCTTGTGACTCTCTGGCCTTTCTGTGCCTGCACTCAGTATGCCTGATGCATCACCTTTTCTTTCTCTCTATGAACTGAACAATCCTTTTGTCATTTTTAAATTAAGTTCTCTCAAAATATTTCTACATTAAGAATCAACCATTATTACATGGCTCTGTAAGATATTCTGGCAAGAATCTTATGTAGCAATACTTCTAAATTACTTAGTCATTCTCAAGGAATTTAGCCTGATATTTCCTTGGTAAAATATTACATTGAATTCAGCTTTAGGGTAGATCTGCAGAACTCAATCTCATTAACAATTTTTTAATTGAATATTACACTTTTTCTATTTTGCTTGACTTCTAAATTTATCAGTATTTTTTTATCCTTCCTCACGGCCAAGATGCAGCCTTACAAATCAAGACTTTTTTAAAGTAGCACCTCTATTGTTTAAATATTGATGTGTAGGACTTGAAGCATCTCTCTTAGATTGCAGAACACTATGACATTTATTTGACTTTGGCTAAGGAATTCAGAAGCTGAACATGAGTTAGTGAGCAACATCCAGGAAAGAAGCAGTCAAATCAGCTATGGTTCACACTGAGATACTGCTGAATGTTTTGAATTTCAGGCAAGTCTATGTCAAGACAACACCATCTACTCTTTTTCCGTTTGATTCTTTAATCTTTGTGACAGTCTGGCTGATATTGCTACTCGTGCATTGAGTAATTCCCGTGCAATGAGATGAAAGATATATACAGAAGCATTATTTCTTTTGTTTTTATTCTCTTCTGACCTTATTCCTACACATAGAAAATGTACTATGCTGCAAGAATTAACAAAGAAAAACTGATTTTTGTTTCAGATGAAAAGTCAAAATTCAACATCAGTATGAGTTAATTGTTATTCCCTCAACCTGCCATACCAAGCAAACCATGCCTTTCCTTTTTTTCATTTTATTGGTGGTACTCTTCTAATTTCAGTTCCAGTTGTGTGATTCATCCCATCACGTTTCCATGATACCTCCTAGGTCATAGTTTTGTGACTCACCATGGTGTCCAACTCCTTTTGCTTGTTTTGCATGTCATGTGTGTTGGTGTAGAGGCACTGCAGCTGGGCTATCAGCCTCTTCACCTTTTGGGAGGAGCCTTCTCTAACAGGAAGAGCCTTCACTAAATCCTTTGTGACAATATCCTTGCTTCTTCCCAAAGTGTTAGTGTTTCCTGATTCCTCTGTGAAACTCAGGAATTTATCCCCTTCCCTGCCAAAACTAGTTAAAAGTTCTGGTTTATGTCCAGCCAGCTTGCTTCCCAGAACACTTACACCCCTTGATCAGGTGCACCCCATGTCAGTATCTCCACTCTCTCAAAGCTGCATCCAAGACCATACTGCCAAAGGCACGACTGCAGCACCAGCCACTCTAGCCATTCATCTGATCCATGCACCTCCTTCCTCCTGGGTCCCAGTCTCCAAATGGGAGGATGGAGAGCACTACCTGTGCTCCTGATCCCTTCAGCTTCTCCATGGGGGACATGAAGTTTGTTTCAATATTTTGCAGTCTTCTCATTGCAGCTTCATTTAACCCTATGCAAAAGAGTAGGAGTGGATGGCAGTCTTGTGACTTTACTAGGCTTGATAGCCTTTGTGATGTTGCAGCAAATTCATTTAGAGAGGTTGTCTAGACAGCAAATGGGTGTTTCAGGGCCTCTCAGTGAGAAGTCTCCATTACTAACACCCTTTGTGCTTTTTTAGTGGTGCTCATTCTAACAGGTATGATTGATCTTACCAACTTTTTAACGCTGTTGTCTTCTTTGTCTCGACTGCTTAATGTGGCATCTTCTCCTTCCAGCTCCAGAGTATCCTATCTATTACACAAGGGCACATTCAGAACAGAAGGGAGATGCTTCCTTCTGCTTTGAGCAGAGATGAGAGTCCAGCCTCCCTTGTCCCGTGAATCAGCCAAACCTGTTATCTGCTGCTTGCAAGGACTTTGGGCAGGACCCTCACTCTGCTGGTGTCAGTGATTAATTCTGACTCAGTGTTAGGCATCATCTCCTGCTGAGATCCCTAGATAGAACATGGATGGTGAGCTCTTCATACAAAATGGCAACCTGTTCAAAAAAGCTTATCCAGCTGGGCACACTTGTACTCACAATACCCAGATTCATTGGGAAAGTACTGCTTCTAAGAGACAAAAGCAGTAAAGTTTTATAAGAGTTCAGAAAATCCCTGTATCTAATGGAGTTTTCTTTGCTTTTAATTTTCTTACTTACAAGAGTATGTACCAGGCATTTTTCTTATTATTCTGAAGCTTTCTTTGTTTACACTATTCTTTAAATTGGAACCAGTTTCAGGAGTGATGTTTAAAAGTGTCATAAATGTTAGTCTGCTTCTGATAAAAATAGATTTCAAAAGCATTTCTGAGTTATACAGTATGTAGATGCACTACAGTACGCATATGTAGGAGTAAAGCTGACTGACTGAGAAAATGGGGAAAAAATTCCACGCTTGACTTTCCAGTCAATTTGGCATTTGCAGATCTTTCCAAATGACACATCCCCTTGTAGACTGTGCAGTCGCTTTTATTTCTGCATTGTGGAGCTGGTGCTCATGTCTGAGAAAAAAGCACTTCAGTTTGCCTTTCATGCTGCTGTCAGGATCAGAATTTGATGTTCTGTGCTGGATGTAAAGGTTCTTTCAGTGCAGAGATGCTTGCGATATAGGAGTAATTTGTTAAGCTAATTTTTCTGTTTCAAAACAATATTTTGACAGTTCATAATATTTCCAAATGTTATTTTCAAGCAATTATTGTATTTACATTAGAACATTTCAACTGGCAAAATTGTTTGTGATTTTTCGATTTGTACCTCTATTTTTCTGGGGTTTTATAAATAAAATGCAAATAAATATTTGTAAATATTTAACAAATTAATTATTTTTCATTCTGCTAATGCATATTTCTTATATTTATATGTGTTAAATTCTACACAGCTGAACATAGCTGAAATAAAAAGGTACAGATTTTAGGAAAGAACTTTTTTGTTGTTACTGATACGATTTAACACACTTATAATCCAGAAAAAAAGTCGAAATTGTATCAGGATTTTAAATATATGTTAGAGCATTTTCACATCTTGAAATACTTGTATCTTTATATTTGCTGAACTTTAGACTATTCACTGACATTTCGTACTGTATATCATTTGGCAGTATAGCTTGCAGTGCTCTGAAACATAGTGTGTTGCAAGAATATAGTGTTTGCTGGAAAAATATTGGCTCCTTAGACCCTATTTACTAGATCTTTCTGACTTGTGATCCCTAGTTGTTTCTTACTAGAAAAGGTAATAGCTGACATCCCTTTCTCAAATTCATTGTTTTTAATATAAACTTTTATTGCAGCTAAATATTTTTGACTATTTAAAAAGTTAAGAAACACATTCATACTAAGAATGATTCTACAGACAGAGAACACATTTTGTGAATAATTATTCTTAATTCCACTCTGAAAATACTCTGTGCTTTTTGTTTATATACTCAGCCTCATAATGGAGTCCTAGTAGACACTTCACAAACCATGAAAAAGGCCTTTGGTCGAAGAACAAGAAAGAGACCACATGAAAATTGAAGTCTGTCACCATTTCTATCATGGATTTATTTGATTTGAAGCTGATTTACTTCTGCAGTGGATTTTTATTTCTGAATTACTTTAGATGATACAACACATTTCTTCCTTATGCTGCTTTTTGGACTTAGAATTGCATATTATCCTGGCAGAGTTATAAATGGCATTACTGATTTATTCCATTTTTCAGCAGACCTTTCCATACAGCTCACTTTCTTTCTTCTCAAAAAATAGAGGGCAGCTGCTTAAGCAGCAAGTGCCTGTCCCTACAACATCTGGAAGAAGGCTGTTGCTGCCAATGAAAACTGGTAGAAAATGGGAAGCAGCCCCTGCTGCCACAACTCTGCTTCTTTCTGTTTTTACTCTTCCTTTCATCCTCCAGTTCATCTGCTCATAATAGCAGCAGTAGTAACAACCTCTTATGCAATATAATAGAACAAGAATATATGTTCAGTACTTGCTACAGCATAAAGTTGGAATTTCAGACCTCTCTCTAGATCCAGAGCCACTGAATTTGTAACTCTAAAAAGTAAGAGTACTTGTTCTCCAAAGCCTTTGAATAGCTATGTGATCTGTTATAACTTATCACAGGGCAAAGACAGAAAGTGGATTTATGAAAATGTAGACTTTAAATAATCTGGAGACATATTCACTACTAACAACTATTTCAATTTGTCAAAGATAGAGAAGCACTGAGCCTTCGATAGTGTTTGATGGAAGACAGACCTGAGTCATCCAAAATAGAGCAGAGGTGAAAGAATTTAATCATAAATACTCGTCAGTATCTGTTCTAATACAGCAGAAGGAATCATCAATGAATAAGAATTTATGAAAAGCACAATTAAGATAGTAGGTGTGATGGGTTGCCAGATCCTTATCCTTTGGTTGGTGGTTTGGTTTTTTTTTTGTTTGTTTGTTTTTTTGGGGGGGGGCTTTGTGTTTGGTTGGTTGGTTGGTTGGTTTTGGGTTTTTTGTTTGTTTTTTGTTTGTTTGTTTGTTTGTTTGTTTTTGTTTTGGGGTTTTTTTGGGGGGGGAGTTGAGGGGGGTTTTTTGTTTGTTTTTGGTTTTTTTCACATGGGACAGATAGGATATTATAGTTCCTTTTAACAGTGTTGTGTACTTTCATAACAGAATCCTGTCAAAAAAATAGAAGAGAAAACCACAAATAGAATAGAGGAGAGTATGTGTGAGGTTAAAGGTAGTTTAGAAACTCATGGTTGAGAACAAATCTAACATTTTTTAAAGTTGGAAGCAAAAAGCCAAATACCAACAGATAAATTCAAGAAGTAGAAAACTTTTCAAATTTATTCTCTAACAAGTATGTAATTAACATCCACAAATTTATCAAATGTTCAGCATGAAAACTGTGTTTCTATTCTAATTTCAAAGGAACTTTCTTTAATCTCCCACTAAAGAATCTCAGACTGAGTTTGTGATAACAGTATTGCTTTATAGATTAAAGTGGCTTAATCAAATATAGAATAACTTTTACCTTTGAAACAATTTCCTTTGAAAATATGTTTAATTCCTAATCACTTTACATTTCCCTGTGAAAACATGCTTCTGAGAAAGTTCTCACCTGCCTTTGCAAAAAGGCCTATGGAAAAAAATCACTGAAGTGTATAAAATGTTTGAAAAAAATTAAAATGAAAGGGACAGAGAGATGGAGGAATTTTTTTCATAAATTTGTAAAACTTTTTGACCTGTTGTACCTGTTAACAGTGAAACTTCTGTGGTCTGAAAATGCAATTCTTTAAAACAAAGGCTGAGAACTGACAATGGAGAAAAAAAGATAGACTATTAAATCTGATGTTCATCAATCAGTGAATAAAACTCTTCCATATGTTGTATTCTCAGACACTTGAAGGTAAAATTGTCCTAATCTTTTTTTTGCTACAAATTATGAAAATTGTATATATTAATAGATTTTGAGAATATTTTTAATATCATGGTAAATGTTTGAAACATATGAATGGAATAAAGGCAACAAATAGGAATTACAGAATCACATGGAGGATACAATTTTCTGAATACCCTTTGTACTTCATGACCTGTGAGAAAAATATGTTATCTGAAAAAGACATAGTCTAAGAGGTCACTTGGGACTGAATTCAGAATTTTTTTGTATGCTGATAAGCACCATGATACCTATTTTTGAGTAAGCTAATGCATCATATATTTTGAATCTTTTATAGGGAAATAAATGAAGAAAAAGAAAAAGACCTGACCTTTTTTGGCTTCAGATTTCTCCTCCCGTAGCATATCTCCTGCAGGACCTCCAAAAACATGCAGCCTGTCTCCAGCCTCCAGCAGTTTTAAATTTATTTCTGAAATAAATCTGAGTATGGGTGCTGTATGCTTGTCTGAGGTTCTGAAGTTTTTGTGCATGAGGGGCTACTAACAACAGTTTGAGCTGTTTGGAATGGAATGTGACTGTCATTTGACAGTTCACTGTTTCTTCCCACACAAGGCACCCCTGTAGTCCACTGCTACTTAAACTCTGCAATTTATGCTAACTACAAAGACATAGTTGATTAGAAATTATACTGCTGATGATTGAAAATTCATGTAATGACATGCCTAATTAATACTAAGCCACATACTAATAATATTAAGCCACAAAATTCCAAGCAGCAAGTTCTAAGATTAAATATCACAAAGTCTAAATATCCTGTTTAGGTTTGATATCAGGAAAAGGTTCTTCACCCAGAGGGTCGTTGGGCACTGGAACAGGATCTTAATTCCCAGGGAAGTGGTCACAGCAACAAACGTGACAGAGTTCAAGGAGTGTTTGGACAATGCTCCCAGGCTCATTCTCAGGATCAGGAATCGGAGCTGATGATCCTTATGGGTCCCTTCAACCTCAGATTCCATGATTCTATTTATTTAGTGTTATTTACCGTGATGTTAGGTTTCTCTTTCTGTATTACTTGTCAGGATATTAAGAGAGATGACACCACTGGGAAACATCTTAGAACATGATTTATGACTCTTTTGCTACAGTCTCAGGAAGTGTGAAAACGTCTGCACCGCATATGCCAGAAGTTCGTGGTCAGTGGTCATCAGTGTCACAAGATCACAGGTTACAAGGTCTATTAAAGGTTAATTAGTTCATAAACTACTGCCACAAAGATTTTTGTCCTATCACACCAATCCCTAATTAATTTGTCCAACATGTCTCTGTCGCAGTGAGGACTCTCCTGACCAATCATCTAATGATACACAAACTTATAGTATTACACCTTAAAAGTTCTTATTATCTTTATAACCACTTCTATACCTAAAACTTTAAACTCTAAAACTTTCTACTACTTACCTATATATGTTTCTAATCTAAGCTACAAGCCCATGTTCTTGCTCATGGTCTCCAGATCTGGAAGCCTTTTCCAAGGCCTCAGGTAAAGAATTCTCAGGTGGTGATTTCTTTTTTTTTTTTTTTTACAACTTCCCTGTTTAGCCTCATATTCTCTTCTTCATTTTTTCCCTCTCTCTAGGTCTTACAGATGTTTTAGATTTCATTTTCTGTACTAACATCTGTTTTCTAACTTGCTGTATACCACCTCTTTTTTTGGACCCTGAGAAACCTCCACCATTTCTCTCTAAGATTAAATTTCTCAGATGTTACATTCCCCTAAGGAAATGGTTTCTCCCACCCCAGAGAACCCTTAGGGCCGAGGACACGTAGTTGACCCTTCCTTCCCTTTTCTGATCCAATTGGCTCTGTGCCAACTGGCTCCATCCCGGCAAGATCAGAGAAAAGGCCCTGTCCCTCTGTGAACGCCCTCTTTCCCTCTTCACCCCTGGAGAACATCTGGAATAAACATCTGACTGCAGCTAAAAGTGAGAGCCTGTCTTTTAGATCCTATTCCTATCTCATGAAATATATACCTCCTGGGCTGAGCTAGTCTAGACCCCTGAAGGGGATAGAAGGAGGGATTAATATTTCACTCAGTAAGAGCTATGAACACTGATTATCTCCTGGTATCATGGTTCATCTGTGTGAGCTAATTAGGAAAGCCATAATCAGGCAACAGAATTAAGGAATCGTGGCACCATAGAATGGTTTGCATTTGAGGTGACCTTTAAAATTTATTACCAGTGTCCCTTGCAGTGGGCAGGAACCCCTTCTATGAAATCAGCTTGCTTGAAGCCCTTTTCAGCCTGACTTTGAATATTTTCAGGGGTATGACATTCACAGCATCTCTGGGCAACCTTCTCCTCTGCCTCACTTTTTACACATGCCAATGAATGTTGGGAAAATTCTGACTACGCTGACAAAAAAATTTAGAGCACTGACTCAGAATTTGGCATTTCTAGCCTGAATATCCTGCAAATTTTATGGGACTACACATAGTTTTTACCCAAAAAGAGCAAAAAGAACAAAAGTGGTAGAGACAATCTAATAAATTAGCTGCAGACAAAGCACATAGTTCAAAATCATACATTAAAAAAAAAAAAAAAAGGAATAGACTCAGTAGCTTAACTGGTAGAGTATTTTTCTGGAAGGGGAGTTAATGGATTTTGGTTGTTAATTTTAATATTAACACTCTATTGTGCTTTAAACATTCATTATAGAAACTCAGCCACAGATTTTGAGTTTCTACAGTATCTATTAAGACAGGTGCTTCTCATCATTCTGTGGCTCAATAAATGGGAAAGTTCCTGTGACAGCTCTCTTGCAAGTCATTACTTCTTTTGTTCTACGACTTTTAAATACATCTGGGTGACATAAGTGGAAGTCCAGAGTTCTTAATTGTCAAATGTATCAATCTTTATCAACCTACAAGGTTAATATTCCCTCTTTATTGCCTGGTTCATTCTTAGTTGTGTTGCCAAGAGACAAGAATTTAGCAAAAATTATCATCTTCAAGATGATTGTGCCTACGACACTGGGATGAAAGTTGAGGAATTACTCCATCTGCGATTCAAAGAAAGAACTGAAAAGAAGAATGGCATTAAACTGTGATTCATACATATTGTTCATCCATAGTACTTTGTTTCAAACTGTGTCCAGAAATAGATGTTCAAAGAAATCTAAAGACTTGGCAATGCTCTGTGAGACTTTCCTCTTTCAGCTTCTGTTTTCTGTTCTATTTTATAACATTTAGCTTGTTTTTATAACATTAGAAATAATTGGTAAACCTAAAGTGGATCTGGTGGATCTGTCTTCCAATTATTAGCCTATCTTCTCCTTAAGCTTAAATAAATTCCCAACATAAACACAGTCCTTTGTAAAGCAGAAAGAGGTCTGCTATTTACTTCATGAAATTATACCATCTTCTTCTGAAGATCCCAGACTTTTATTTGGTGGCTGGAATTCTTTTGTTAAAGGAGACTGTGAACAGATGTCTCATAAGCTTTGATTTTACCACTTAAAAGCTTTTAGACTTATAACTTTTCTGTTCTTTCTTTTTTGGAGGCTTAGAAATTCTAGATTATTCAATATTACACATGTAAATCTTAGTTTTATCAAACCTTCTTGCTGTTCTCTGAAACTTTTCCTATTCTAATGTGTCCTTTTAGGTAAGAGGATTGGAACTGCTTCCAATATCAAACTGACCAAAACATATTTATGCTGTGGGATCCCTGTGCTTTCTGTGTTTTTCATATAAAACATAGGTCTCTTAAATATATATGTGCATATTTTTGATATTCATTTTTAAGGCATTTTTGGAATTTTTTTGTCACATAGTGCAGCAAATAAGGCACAAGACCCAAAGAAAACTTCTGACCACCTTTGGAAGCTTAAGGAGAAGAATACGATAAAGAGTTAGAGAATTTCAAGTGTATGGTTATGTTTATCTGGCTGTCAGGATTTTATTCTAAGATTCATGTTGAGTCCACCTAGAGGGTAGGTGTCTTGCAAATTTAGGAGTCTTTGTCTCATACAATCTACAGGTGTCTTCACTGCCTTAGAAACTTACAGTAAAGCAGTGTGTCTGTGACATTCCAGACCATGATATCAGGCAAATGTCTGACCAGTTTTGGTGGTGCATGCCTCCTCTCCTAGGTAACAGTGTCATTTAAGAAATCCTCCTTGGGCCTCATCCTTGGTGCACAGCCCCTGGGCTGAGCATCTCTTGATCTTATCAGAAGCACTGTCTGCTCCCAGGAACTTGTGTTGTTTAACAAGCTTCTGGATTTTTTTAGGAACAGCTTTGGAGACTTATATTTTGCCTGAATATCAATCTATGTTGAATAGTATTTTTGTTACCAAACTTGAAAAGAAACTTACCCACATGTACTGCACCAGGATGAAAAATTTTTGTGACTATAACCCCCTCTCTTGCAGTCCTAAAAAGAATGGTCCAAAATGAGACACTTTGAGCTCTCCTGGACCACAGCATCTGTGACCAGTAAAGTCCTTCTGAGTGGGACCTCTCAAAGCCAGAGAACTCTCAAATTTGCTCTACTAAAAGGATGCTGAATGACAATGGACCCTGGGCTGACACCCCCACTCCTTTGCCTGTTGAGAAGAGACAGAGGTGCCTGAAGTATTTCACTGAATTCAAGGAGAATTTTCCCCAAGTACTTTGTACAAAGTCTTTGTGTGCATGTGAGCGTGAAGATGTTATATCACATGTATTCCTAGATTCTTAGCTACTGTGGATTTGCAAGTAAGTTAGGCCTATAAGTAAGTTACTGTTGTGGTAAAAATTGTATATTAATCCTTTCTTTAACTTACATTATCAATTAAATTAAATGCTGTTAGATTTAAGTTGAAAAAGTTACATGCTCTTGAGCCTTTAGACCATGTTTATTTTATCCTTACCCCTTCTTATGCTTTCATCTCCTTGACCTCCCTAGTTTTTGCTTTATTTTCATTTGGATTGATTGATCCTGGATTTTGCTTTTCCTCATAGTGCTTTAACCTGGTAAGTAGTAGAATGAACCTTGCCAAGGAATTTTGTTGTGCTGCAGTTTTATAGTAAACCTGTTATTCCTCATACCTTTGCTGGCGAGTCTTTACACAACCTTAAAATGCTCATTCACAATACTAGTATAGGAATAACAAGAAATCACTAAAAATGGAAATATATATATATTTTTAATTAATAAAATAATTGGGGGGCTAATTGTTCTTTTCACACATCTAGAGATGAAAATTAAAAGCCCAGAAGACTGACAGGCCTTAAATAAACTAAATTACTATTTAATTTATGTTTTATAATAGATCAGGCTCTTTTTTTTTGTAACTTTCATCTTACTTTATTGGTTGTATTGTTAAAATCTTTAAAAACACACTTTTAAGAAAATTTCCATAATCTTAAAGTCAAAATTTGTAAAAAAATGAAAAAACGAAAAATCTAAAATCTATTAAAATTTACTTCATTGGCAACCCCTTTAATCTGATTTCTATTTCCATAATTCCTTGAGAGTAAATGTGAAAGTGATTTTAATTCATATTTGTATATTTGTTTATAAACTATAGCTGCTGCTATATAAAATATTAATTTAGCAAGAGATTTTTAAAAATTGCTTGATGCAATTTAAATACATATATAAACACATAGTCCTAAAATATTTAATATGTTTAAAATAGGTAAATTTGAGAACTCTAAAACTTTTGAAGTATTAAAAAACTTACATATTAAAGAAAAACAAAACCTTTCAAAATTTTTAATTTTAACAAATTGCACATTTTTGTTCTTTTTAAACTATTGATTTTTTTCTCACACTTCTCTAAGTGAAAATACATTTTCACGTTTAGATATTAATAAAGCATTGATCTGACTTTATTTAGACAGACATGAATTATAATGAGCTATATATCCTGGAATTAAATGTTTAGCATGTGTTCACTGGTCCCTAACACAAACCTGTCAGGCTGAAGTTCATCTGAACTGATGTTATCTGTCTAAATTCCAGGCACTTCACAGCTTCAGGGGTTCCTCCATGAGCTCTCATGTGGCAAAACTCATCTTGTGAAAATTAATTAATCCTAGATGCTGGATGTATATTTACCTTGGTAACATGACTTCGTTTTCAGCCCTGCAAAGGATTTAAGCTTGTTNCTCCTAAAATATGCATAGAAAAATGTGGGAGGGGTTTATTATTATTCAATTTAACAAAATTAGTAACAACTAGATGTGGCATAAATTCTAGTTTTCTAGGTGCTCTGATGTTCCAATCAGTGATTAAAAGTGGAATAATTTGCTTCCCAGAAAAAGGCTAATGGACTGACTAACCCCACACATCCCTGAGAAAGTCCCATTTTTCTTAGCAACTCTGTAGAGGAAGAGTTTAACTGCTTTATTTGGAGCCAAATTATTTCCCATAGATCTCAGAATATTTTCAACTGTAATTGCCTTGAGAAAATGGGTTAAAATCTTCAGATATGATAATCTAATCCTGTATAAGTTCCTGATTAGTATTTTATGAAGTTAGATTGTTCTGAATGGTATTTTTGTTTGATTTAGTTTAGGCTTGTCTTTAAGTCTTTCTTTTTGATTATACTCAGATACCTCTTTTTCAATTTTAAAAAATTTAAAATAAAAAAGAAAGTTCAATCCAAGAACATGAACTATGAAGTAAATGAAAAGAATCTTATTCTGTACTTTTTGTAATGTAAAAATATATCTGAACAAAGTGTACTGGGTTGTTTTTGTAAGGACAGCCGAGTTATATTAAGTTGAGGAAATTTAATAAAGTGGAGTTTTCAAATATAACTGTAAGCTGAAGCTTAATATTAACTTTAAGAAGAAAAAAAAAGAAATTAAACCTCTATTTCTTAAGTATGTGATCATATAAAAGAATAAAAAATGACAGTTGTCATTACAAATTGAGACTAATATAATTTCATCTAAGATAACTCAGAAGTCTGAACTCAAGTCAGTAAAGTTATCAATATAGAAGTGCAATTTCTCTGTCTAAATTTAAGATCTAATTGATAATTCAAAGTCTGTGTTATCTTTCTTGTTTAATTGGCTTTATTCTTTCTCATCTTAACAGCAAAAATAGAAGAATATAAACTTATAATAATTGATTTTCAAATTTAAGTTGAATATTTAAATACAAAGCATTTCTTGTGCATCATAGAGAAAAGTGGAGTGTGGGGTGGAATGCTGACTAATGTCAGAATTGAATCTGTCAAGTGAAGTATGTGTATTAAAATATGAATATCATGTTTCAAGAATAAATTATATATTTTAATATTTTTAATATATTAAATTCTTCTAATATGCCAGCTAAAGTATGTCTTAGCTTATTAACTTTAGCAACTTTTGGTTTCATGCATGAAGGATTAGCTGACAGACACATTCAAAAATGGCCAGTGTACATAAAGGGCTTGTTGAAAGCCCCTTGGGCAACACTGCATTGTGTCAACAAAATCCAGAGCAGTTTTTAGTTAGGAAACCTGACAAAGTAACACACCTTCAGGCTGATTTGACATCATAGCTGGATGGTGAAAGACAAGCTGAAAAAAATGGCCTTCTGCAAATCACATTCATCTAGTATGTGTTATTTAAGGTCAATTTTAAGCCAATATAATGAGGTTTAAAAATACTGTCTTCAATAGAAAAAAACAAAACAAAATATTGGTGGTGAGGGAGAAGGGGACATAACTTAAACAGTGATACCCAGAAAAAAATTGAACTGAGATAATGACTTAAATGGTGTCTCTCTGTAGCTATAACATATCAGGATCCGAATATCAGTTTGAAAGGTAATTCCACTTATGTCATGTGCTTCAGGATACTCACAGTAGCTGTTGTCTAAAAATGTGTAGAAATTTCTGCAGACATTCAATATGAACATGGGAAAAAAAATCTGAGTATTGAAACAGACACCTTGTTTTGTTCTCTTTTCAGAGAGAGTTGTAGGAGCCAAGTGATGCTGAAAATAGTTTAAGTAAACCTTAATACAACCAAGATAAAATGTGAAAATTATTCTTGTTAAATGCTGAACTACAACAGGCAAGTATGAAGAAGACACAAATAGCAGATATACACTAAAAAATACTTATGACAGAATATGACAAACTATATATTTTGACATGTAAAACAAAAATAAAAAGTAAGGAGATACTGTATTTGTACTGTTATGTAAAAAAACATAAGCTTGGTTGTTAAAACATTGCTCACAAACACTGTTTAATATTTTTGTTCCCAATTGTTGTTAGACAATTCCAGTCTGACACATGGGATGTTATCCATAAACAAAATAGATCCAAGGCAACCGATATTTTGGACCTCTTTTATTGCCGGTTTAGACACTGAAAGGAAACAAAAGATAAGGCAGATCTACTAAGGAGAAAACTGATTTAAATAAATGAACAAGCAAATAAATAATAAACAGCTGAATTTATGAATTGTGATGGATGCAGGCCAAATTTTTTCTCTTTCGTTTTGCTGGTCCTTTGCCTTGAATTTACATGACATTGAGGAAGGAAATCAGTAAGATCCTAACTGTCATGCATGTCAAAATTTTATGAAGCAATAAAAAATTGCTCCCTTTGGCTGGAAAATTATCAATTTTGTTTCTTGGCAACTGTAGGGGGAAAGACTGTCAGCTAGTGATTTTTTTTTTTTTTTTTTTATATTAAGGTTAAATAAGGAATCAGACAGTAAGTTATAATTCCTTTATGATGTGACAGGTGAAGTCTGTATTTGACAATAGATGTTTATATGTCATCTACCTTAAATTACAATAATAGTAAATGAAAGTGCTTTCGAGTTGAAATATATGTATCTTGCTTATTTGTAGGGGTGATTGGTTTCTAACCAATTGATTAAGTTAAAATGACTAGGAGAAATAAAAAGCATAACGAACAGTTAAGATATCATATGCAACAACAGCAAAAAAAGTCTGACCCAATGGAAGAAGTATGCTAGATGGAAGATGCTATTACATTATTTCAGAAATGATGTGACAGTAAAATTCACAGGGGATAAAATAAAGGAAAGGCAAAGCTGAAATAATCTTGAAAATTTGATTGAGTTGGTGAAGAAAAACGGGGAGAAATTGCAATTACCAATAGAAGTACAAATTGACAATGTATGAAAAAATTCCACTAAATAATAATCTACATCTAAACTATTTGTTTGAATTCACTTTTACAGTCAATATAGAAAACTTTACAATTCAAAAGTAAAATTAACACTTAGAAATATACCTACATAGATTACAAAATCATGCTAGTGAAAATCTTAGTTCTCTCCACCAATTAAAATAAACATCTTGAAAGTATATAATGGAATTAATACTGTAGATTGATTATAAATATAATCCATTCTTTGAGATTTTTCTCATAAAGAAAAATATAATGTTTCTTGTTCACAGTAAATATTCCAATATTTTGATTTGTTAACTTGCTTTATAAAACTCTTTATAACAGCACTCGTATCTTTTATCCACATTTACAAAAAGGCAGCAAGAATGAGTAGTCACACAGAACAGAATATTATTCTATAATCTGAAGCGGAAACTTGCTTTTTCTAAACCTCCTTGAAATTTAGCTTTTTCAGACTTCACAATATCCATTCTCAAATTTGAACTAGCAAATTTTGGTAGGTGAGAATGTCATTGGGTGTTCTTGCTTGTGATAAAGTTGGTCAAAAACACCTGTTCATGCACTACTTTTAAATTCTCTTATTGTTGGTATTCTGAAACATTAAAAAACTGAAGTTAGATGAATGAGACTTTCATAAAGATGCTGAGTTTCAATATCTCATTTAGTGGAATAATGATATCGCTGATTATAAATTGCCCTTGTGATTATTATACTGAAAGACTTGAAAAGTATAAATTGGAGTTCATGAGCCTCAAACAACATGTATATTAATCTTTGGATAGACAGCTGAAAACAGTGTTAAGTACCAACTTGATTTAAAATTATTTATGTAGTTTCCCTTTTCTGTAAAATAAAAGCTCTAATTGCACTTCAGTATCAGAAAGCAATGCCTGCATACTTTTAGTTAGTTAATATTTTAAACTTTTTTAGGTTTGCCTTGAGGATTTTTGTTTCATTTTTACTGTGATGACATAGATATTACTGAATGGACATTTTCACTCATTTGAACTGTCATTGACTTAATGAATTACATATTATGTGATTTATTTCCCTTTTCCTACACTAATTTGATAACAAATTTTGACATCTTGAATTTTATTTTACTGCAAGCCTTTACAACACTATTCACTGGATAAGTTTTTGTTTATAAATCATACAGTAGGATGAGGCAGATTAAGTGCAAATATAACGTGAGATATGTGACACATGTAGTCTTTCTGACTCTCACTCTCATAGGCATAATTCTCTAATAAATCATTCATTCACAACAGCCAAAGGACATTAGCACAGGACCCTCTATACCTTTTACCTAGTTGTGCAATGAAGTAGAGCAGTGTACATTTTTAAATACTGCCTGTATTACTGTAATGATTGATTCTCCATGCCAGTTTTCAATTTTATGAGAACCTTGGTCTTAAAGTGTAATGTTTTGAAAAGATTTTCAGATGAGCTTAGACCATACAATTTTCAAGATGCTTTGTATATGGGTCAAGGATCATGGAGTCCAATTCCCTTTTTTTACAGGAACACCTAAAACTAAACTATATGATTAAGAGCATCATCCAGATGCTCCTTGAACTCTGACAGGTTTGGTGCTGTGATCACTTCCCTGGGAAACCTGTTCTAGTGACTAACCCCAATTGTCCCGGTTTAGGACAAATTAAGGGAAAATCTCCAAGGGAGCCCCTTAAAAGAAACAAACATCCACAACTTCCCCCTCCCCTACCACTGGGTTTGGGAGGAATTTCCTTGGAGGAAAAGTGGATAAAACTTGTTTATTAAGAAACAACAAGAAACACTCCCCAACACAAGAAAACAGCCCAAGATGACAACAAATGTTTTCACCAGTCCAACAGAGGGTGAGCAGTCTCTCTGCTGGGGAGGGTGCCAAAGCTTCTCTCAGGTGCAGACTCCGGGGGAGCTCCTTGGCCCGGAGCAGGTCCGATGTCTTCAGGGAAGGGGAGGAAGGAAAGAAGGGGAAAAACAAAAGCAGAAAAATGGCAAAAAGCAGGCAAAAAGCAAAAAGCAAGAGAGCAAAGCCAGCAAAGAGAGCCTAAAGCTAGCAGCAAGCAAGCCAGAGCAAGCAGCCGGGCGGGGGGACGCAGCTATAGACAAAACAAACTGGGAACACTGGAACAGGAACACAAGATTGGGATACAATGCATGAAAATGTCCTGTCACCCCAGGACAACAATGGATGCCAAAAATCTGATCAGAGAGAGAAATCAGGCAGCAGCAGATTTTGGGAGAAACTGAGGCACATAAGTTTCTCACACTAGCCTGGGAAATTGTGAAGAGGTTTATAAAAGTCCTTGAAAGCATGAAACAGTTTCCACAGGTGTTGTTATTCTTTCTGGCAGACTGGTGTTTTTCTTGTTTACTCACAAGTGTGTTTGAGGAGTGTTGTTCTGAGTGTCTAATCAATTTTCTCTTGCTCAGAACTGTATATAAAAAAAGGACAATGTAAAATAAAGCCTGGCTCTTTGTCTGAGAATAGAGTCCTTGTCATTGTTCTACCGCTGTCTCTAATCAGACAATGACAAACCACCCTTCTAGTGAAGAACCTTCTCCTTATGGCAAATCTGAACTTCCCCTTGCATAGTTCCATGCAAATTCTTTGTATCCTGTCACCAGAGAGAGGAGATGAACATTTTCCCATTAAATGTCCTCCTTAACCAAGTTGGAGACTATGATGAGGTCACACTTCATCAACCTTCTTTTTTCTAAGATGAGCAAGCCAAGTGATCTCAGTCGCTCCTTTTTCTTCTGTTGCTGTTCTTCTTTTTATATTTCTATTTGTTTCCCCTGTTATTTAGTACCTGTCTATGTTCTATAAATACAATTTTCTGAAAATGATTGCATCTTCCTTTCTTAACTGTTTTCAATCTTTTTTTTTTCCATCTTCTAAATATCTTGTAAGCTCTGTAGTATTTCAACCTCTGTATTGCTGTGCCTTTCATTATCTACTATTGTTAAGCAGCATGATGCAGTGTAAGTCACCTAGAACCTTCACTGACAGATGCTGTGCAGATGAGATGAGAGTTTCTTCATCACAGACAAAGAGAAAAGGGAGAAATGTACACTCTCTTTACATAATTCTTTGAAGCCAGGAGGAAGAATAAAAAACAAAATAAAAATAAAAAACAACTGTCTTCCTGTACTCTCTTGTGAATTGTTTTGGACCTGATATGAATGAAAATAGTAGAAGGGGACTTCACATTACTGGTAGAACTTTTTTTTTCTTTTTATTGCTTCCTCTACTTACTCTGTCGTTACTTTTCACTTCATTTATCCAATTGCTTCACTTTCTCACAATATAAGATATCTCATATTTATAAGCCTTGGCTTAAATGACTTAAACAAAACTGGTTTGGGATTTTATTTATATTTACTCGATTTTATTTATATTTTCTTGAAGCTTTCATCATCTGTGGGTGATAAGACATTTATACTGACACTTCTTGATGCTACATTTTCTAAAGTATTTATAAAGTACATTATGCACATATTTTCATGACTGTTGTGTAAGGAGGGAAAAAGTTAAAAGCATAAAGCAAATTTGTTCATGAAAATTCTAAATATTGAGTTTGATCACATCATGGATCATGATTTGGTGCATTATTATGGAATAAATCTCTTTGGTGAGTCATTTATATCAATAAAAATTACTTGAATGTTGAATATAATAAGTTTCAGGTTTTAGGGATGTATTTCAGGCCCAAGTCACAAAAGGAAAGAAAATTACTGAAATAGATACATTAATTTAATGGTAGACATAAACTACATACAAAATTTATGGCTATTTAATGATTAATTGAAACATTGAAGGCTCTGTTACTATTTAAAAATATTTTTAAAAGGCATATCAAAACATGGAGAAAATTTTTACATATACTAGTAACCAAGTTAGCATTTTCATTAAAGATAACACTTAAATGTTTCAGAACCATGTATTTTCTCCTTAAAATTATCAGTTGAATTTCAAACTTGGAATGTATTTTGTAAGCCTGGCTAGTTTTTTGGGGATTTTTTTCCCTAATGATTAAATATCAAATATTTACACCAAAAGCTTGACACAAAGGAACCTCAGTGGAACAAATAACACCACTGTGTTTGTTTGCCTTTTGATATTGTTAAAGATATTGCTAATTTTTAAGCGAATTCTGGTATCTTCTGAAGTAGGTCTTTGGATTTCTGAACCAAATTCCCAGGATACAGATGGCAAAAACTTACCTTGTTCTTTGCTTATTAAATTACAAATTAAAACATTTAAATATATTTTCATTTTTTCACTTCCACATAGTTTTTCCTTAAAGCAATGACATGTATGACATTAATTTTTTCTGTGGTTTTCTTTATTCTCCCCTACCAGCAACAGTGCTGGGTTTCATCTATCCATTTCTGCTGTTAAAAAGTGAGATATCAAAATGCTTTTATTTTATCATTTGCTTTTGCTGACATAATTTTGAAATCTCATCACTCTTATCCCATAAGATTTTATAGAAAAAAGGGTTTACAAACACTTAGGGAAGATGTTCAGTAATAACAAATGATATGCATATATAAATGAAAGAGAAGCAGGTGAATAAAATACTAAAGTAGAATTTGCTGAAAAATAAGTTAAAAAAAAGTAGTTGCAAAAAAAAAAACTACTGACAGACAGCTTTGTGCATTTAAGAAATTGAATGTTTTCTATCCCAGTGTTTTTCTGCTCTAGTAAAATAATTTGAGTTTGAACTTTAGATAAAATGACTCTACTTCTCAAGGTTATGCTTAATTTAGTGGAGAAATAAATATTCACAAAACCAATGTAGTGCCAAATTCCAGAGCAAATTATGTCTGAACAGCTTGAATTCAATTCCCAGTATAGTTGCTTCTTTCACTACTTTTTCCACTGTCTAACTCTCCATCAGATTGTATTAAACAGGGAGCTGTGGGCAGCTGGCATTTAAATGTCAGATGCAAACAGCAAAGATTCCTCCTGGACCTCAGACTCTTTTATAGTGGTGTTTTCTAGTTTAGTCTGGTAAAAAACTATCACATCACTGTTATCCAGTTGTGGATAACTCACCTGTTATCCAGTTGTGTGCCTGTTATTGAAACAAAGATTTTTCAGTTTATTTCAGTAAGAATTTTGCCTGTATAGAAAACGAGATATAAAGCTTTACCAATTACTTAATTTCCTACCCATACACTTGCCCATTTTCATACCCTCCCTCCTGCTTTTCAGATTTCATTATTGCTTTACGGAAACTTAGTTATCAACCATTCCTGCAGACAAACGATGTTTCCTACTCACTAAAATATTTTCGAGTATCATCTGGGATGACATGTGTTTGTCTCTAAATGGTTACAGGCAAGAAATACAATGTCAAGATCTTTACCAAGAGAGTCATTATTTCTATTTTCTTTCTGTAGATGTAATTAATTCTTTGCCCTTTCTAGAGCAAATAAATTTCAAGAGTGTCTAAAGTCTAAAAGCCAGTATTATCAAGCAAGGTTTAAATCTGGAATCTATTTTTATTTATTATTATATTTATGTGAAAAAGTTGCTTTCTTCTGTTTTGTGTTTTGATTTCTGTTTTCAAAATTTCTGAGATAAGAAGAAAAAAAAGAAACTTTTAATGAGCAGAAATAAGTGTTTTAAAAATAAAACCAAACCAACTCCACCCCACAAAAAAAACCTCTAATTACATTTTTCAAATAAGTTTCACACAGCCTCTGAGGTTCTGAACTACAATTTGATGTCAAGTTTCCTGAAGCAGTCACAGGGTGAGTCTACTACATTCTGCTAATTGTATCACATTAGGCATACTGTTAGTGATATTAATAAGTGTGTCGAGAAATTCTTCTTGACAGATTGCACCCAAGGCAGAGAAATGCCAGTGAAAGCTAAAAGAGATCAACAGAAAATGGTGTTTTCATTAGAAAATCACTTAAACATTTTTCATCTCTTAGTGACAGAATGAAACAACTGTGAGATGACTCTGAGAATATTTATACTGATATACTGATAATATAATCCATAATTTTAATGTATGTGCATTACAACTAAAAGATCCTAAATAGCAACAACAACAACATCAACAACAATAATAATAACACTACTACTACTGCTACTACTGCTAATATTTTGATGTCTGGGGCTAGTTCACGACAAATGTTCAGGTTCATAATACACCTAACATACTTATTGTAGGTCCAAAAGGCAAAAAAACCCTCCTTATTAGACAGTAAGGAGAATATTGTACTGCACTATAATATACTGTACTATATACTATATATTATATATGTATGTAGTATATAGTATATAGTATATAGTATATAGTATATAGTATATAGTATATAGTATATAGTATATACTATATACTATATACTATATACTATATACTATATACTATTTTATATTTTATTGTATATAAAACTTCAAGGGTGGGATTAAAATTTTGACATAAATTTAGGTGTCAGAAATCCTTATATGTGCAGGTAAGCTATCTCTAAACTCCTCTTGCAGCAGGTGAAGCTATGGAAGTAGATTCAGGTGATCAAAAGCCTCCTGCTCCTGCCATCATCTGCATGGGACTGTAAACTATTAAACTGTAAACTGGACATCAGAAAGATTGTCAGTCTTCTGGACTGGTAATTGGATTCCAGATAAGATACCCCAGGATATTTTGAATCTTATGAGAGGAATTCCTATGAGCAACTTGATAATATTTTTAATTAAAACGGAGCAAATCACAGAATCACAGAATGATAAGGTTGTGAGGGCCCACAGTAGGTCATCTGAGCCAACCTCCCTGATCATCCCGGAGCACGTGGCACAGAACTGTGTCCAGACGATTCTTGAATATCTCCTGAGAGGGAGACTCCCCAGCCTCCCCGGGCAATCTGTTCCAGTGGGTGGTCATTCACACAGTAAAGTTCTTCCTCATGCTCAGATAGTGGTTTCTGTGCACCAATTTCTGCCCATTGCCTCTTGTCCTATTGCTTGCCACCACCAAGATCCCAACCGTCCCCTTGACACCCTCCCTTCAGATACTTTAGACATTGCTGAAGTCCCTTCACAATCTTGGCATTCCTATGTCTTGAGAATGAACAGGCTCAGCTCCCTCAGCTTATCCTCAAGAAAAGATGCTCATAAGACAGATGCTTCAGTCCCTTAATCATCTTTGTTGCCCTCCACTGGACCCACTCCAGATGCTCCATGTCTCTCTTATACTGAGGAACCCAGAACAAGCCACAGCACTCCAAGTGTGCCCTCACTGGGGCTGAGTAGATTGGTAGAATCATCTGTCTTGACCTGCTGGCCAAGTTCTTCCTAAAGTCCCCGAGGACATCATTGGTCTTTTTGGCCACAAGGTCACTGCTGCCTCATGGACAGCTTGGTGTCCACCAGCACCCCTAGGTCCTTTTCAGCAGTGCTGTTTTCCAGCAGGTCAGCTCCCAGCTTGTGCTGGTGTACGGGGTTATTCTTCTTCAGGTGCAGGACCTTGCATTTGCCTTTGTTGATTTTCAATTCTTTTCTGCCCATCTCTCAAAATTCAGGTCCCTCTGAAGGGCTGCACAGCCCGCTGGGGAATCGGCCACTTCTCATAGGTTTGTGTCATCAGAAAACTTGCTGACGAAACATCTGTCCTTTCATCCAAGTAATTTANTTTTGATGTCTGGGGCTAGTTCACGACAAATGTTCAGGTTCATAATACACCTAACATACTTATTGTAGGTCCAAAAGGCAAAAAAACCCTCCTTATTAGACAGTAAGGAGAATATTGTACTGCACTATAATATACTGTACTATATACTATATATTATATATGTATGTAGTATATAGTATATAGTATATAGTATATAGTATATAGTATATAGTATATAGTATATAGTATATAGTATATAGTATATAGTATATAGTATATATTCTTCAGGTGCAGGACCTTGCATTTGCCTTTGTTGATTTTCAATTCTTTTCTGCCCATCTCTCAAAATTCAGGTCCCTCTGAAGGGCTGCACAGCCCGCTGGGGAATCGGCCACTTCTCATAGGTTTGTGTCATCAGAAAACTTGCTGACGAAACATCTGTCCTTTCATCCAAGTAATTTATAAGTTAAATGATACTGGACACCCCTAGTGACAGGTCTCCAACACTGTGACGCTGATTACAACCTCCTAAGACCTGCCATTCAGCCAGTTCTCAATTCACCTCACTGTCCACTCATCTAGTCCATATGTGGGATGCCTCTGTTTTTGTAGAGTGGAAATTGGATGTCAGGTTGTTAATTAAGGTGGTGTCTGCAGTGTATCACACTTTAAGGCATCAAGTTCTTATTATGACTGGTAAAGATCTAGGACAACTCAGTTCTTTAAGTATAGGAGTATAGTCCCATTTAATTTCCTCTACCTACTTATGTCTCCTCCAGCTGCTGATTCAGAAGGGCATGGTGTCCATAAATGCTGTCAATATTGGAAGCCTCATACAGATTCCTCAGACAACCAATAGAGTGTCAGATTACACTACAAACCTCTGACAAACGAATTGATCTCATAGTCAGTAAAGTCACTGGAGAGCTACACTTTTTTAAAGTAGCTGTTTATTTTAGGATGAGGTGAGTCAATTGAGTGTATTGATTAGCTCATCTCTGAGGGAATTGACACAGCTAACCTGTAGTCACTTACATGGTGAGTAACAGTACATACAGCAGGAGTCTATACAGCTATCTGTACATAGATTCTTGATGTGTCCTAGGACACACTTTTTATGTTTAGCTTTTGCTTCTGGAAGGTAAGAGTCTATCACAGATCCTGTGTCATATCTTTCATACCTACGCTGGTGCTCAAGACGTCTGGGTTATTCGAGCTGTCATTAGATGCTTATGTGTGCATGTGAATGAGGTGAAACAAATTATTTGAGCCCATGAAAGCTAACTCCCATGAAATCTGTCTGATATTTTTGGTCTCAAGAGCTGCTTTTATGCAAAAGTTCATTTCTTTACATTTCATAAGCTCTCCTTTCTTTCTTTTGAAATCTTTTAAAATGCCTTCACTTAACTGTCCTCTCTTGGGAGGCTCTGCTTAACTGAAAGGGAACAGTAAGAGCAGGATTGCTCCATGAAATGATCCAGAGGCAAGTCTTTTCACAACACAAGTATGAACAGCAATCTTGCCAACAGAGGTATAGTCCTTGAGCTTAAAAGAATCTTCAGGGCTGAAAAGGTATTTTCAGGTGAGAATTATCATGGCATGTAAGGCCTCTATAGGTGAAGTGAGGCCTATATAGGTGGACACAGGAATCAGAATTTCCTGACAGCAACAATGAATAAATATTGCCCTATCTATTCTATCCAGAGTACACAAAATTTATAAAAAAATTCTATGTTTTTAAGGGGAGAATTTAAAAAAGTTATGCAAGTGGAACAAATTACATTTTCACATGTTTAGATTTAAGTTTGTTGGTCAGTCTAGCTGAGTACTATCTTTGGAAAAATCAACCCCGATACTCAGAGTTTGAAATGATAACCCATAATTTACTTTATCATTTCCTCATAACGTTTTGTGACTTGCTAGTAATTATAGTCACCATGTCATCTGTCAGCTGAATAGCTCTGCAAGTTCCTCTTCTGTACAGGCAGAGGGACCAGGCAGACTGCCCCAGCTCAGCAAAAACTGCACTACATGTATCCCCTTAGGCAACTACTTCATTAATTGAATACCCAAACATCTAGTACAGTTGCACAGTAGGTAAATCTCATATTGAGATCCATTATTTCATACCTCTAAATTGAAACTTATGCTAATATGGAGTAAAAGTCACTCCGCAAAATCCTACTAATCCTCACCAATAACATCTACATCATTCATTTACAGGTCCTTTAATCTCATTGCATTTTTTATGAAGGTCTCATTTTCTTATGAATTGAGTTGGGCTTCATTTTCTTTTATACAAAACAAGATCATGAAACGTTACAGAAGCAGTAACTCTCCATGAAAAACTAATTTTGTCACTGAAAAATTCATTATCTAGAGATTTAATGGTCATTTTATGTATTTTTCTGAAACAAAAATAAAGAGAAAAGCAGGTAAGGGGAAAGATTATCAGTAAGTTGAACCAAAATCTATTCTCTATGGGTGTGATCAAGCACTGGAAGATACACTGCAGCTTCCATTCTTGGAAATTATCAAGACCCAGATGCACAAAACTCTGAGAAACCTGCTCTGATCTGCTCTGATCTGAGAACTGACTATTCAAGTTTTTCCTGAAAATCTAATACCTATCCAATTTTAAATATTTCAGGCATGATATTATTTGCTCTTTTTTTATTTGATAAAATTATTTGTCATAGCAGTCAGTCTATATTTAATTTTTAGAGGTCTTATGTTTCCTAATGCAATTTTTCTTTCATTCATATATATAAAGCAATATTAAGCCTCTATTAGTTTTGCTTTTTATATTATAAAAAAGCTAGAAATTATCAATTCATCTCTGCATTTCAGTTATTTTTCACATTTTATATGCAATAGCAAAAGCTTTCCAGAGTAATGCCCTTTAGTTTACAGTTCTTCCGGGCATAAAAATAAAAAACATTTGAATTAATATTTAATATGAAAGAGTGTTGGATTCAATTAAGTTCCTTGAGAGTGGTATGGACTATGTGACACCTTTAAGTCAGAGTAAAGAAGTGGTGTGGTGCTGCAGTATATTTGTGAATTATTTTATCTCTTCTGAGAACACCACAAGAATTCTCTCAAGTTTATTTATAAGGATATGTTGTAGAGAAAATGATGTAAGGAAATAAATGAATGAAGGTGTGACTATGTTTTTAACAGTTATCTAAGAAATGAAATTTAGATTAAAAATTTAGGCTGCATGACTTTATAACAGAAGATAATCCCTAAAAAAACTGCCAACAACCCTTCTCAATCAAGATATGGAGGACACAGGAACAAGATTACTGAAAATATAAAATCTAAATTAACCCTTTTACTATAATAGCATTTTTAGCCCACTTGCTTTTTCCTTGTAAAGAGAAGCAATTATAAGTGTACTGCACCTGTCTGGGATGGAGGAGATGTTGTTCCATTATTCTTGCTCAAGGTTTTGTTTTTCTCAGAGAGAAGGCTAGGGATGGGCAAGTTAGGAGGGGAAGAGCTGGGACTGTGACCTGAATTGTCCAAAGGCATGTCCTATAACATATGATGTCATGATCAAAAATAAAACAGAGAAAGAAGAAAGGAAGTGGGGAGCAGGGTGTTGTCTTCCTAGGTGGCCATTGCTCAGAGACTGGCTGGGCACCAGTCTGAGGAATTGCTTGTCACTTTGTCACTTCCTTTTTTTTTTTTTTTTTTTTTAACTTCATTCATTAACTGTCTTTGCATCAACTTATGAACTCAAAAGTTTTCTCATTAGTCCCACAGGATGCGGTGAGCAAGGAGTTGTGTGGCTGCTTGGCAATTGGCTTGTGTCAACACATCACAATGAGGATAAAATCTAATTTTACAATCAATAGTTATTAAAGGTTTTACTAATTATTTTCTGAAAAATAAATCTAACAACATGCAGATATGTTGACATATCTATCCATGTGTGTATGTATATAAAAATATACATGTATATATTTGTTCCTCTAGAAAATGTTTTCTCTTATTATTTTCCATAAAACTTCAAAAGAAAAATGCTGTTTCAAATTTTGGCACATCTTTTCTTTCATAATTGATGAAGCATGGTACCAAATTTAGACTGATTAGTTTAACACTAAATCTGACATTTGAGACACTGATAACCTGTACAATAAAAGGCAAACATGGCTGGTTGACATTGGGTTAAGGACATGCTCAGATGGTTTGGGCTGGTGTAAATTTTCTTCACAATGGCTAGAATGGACTGTGGTTTTGATTTGTGCTAAGCATTGAGATTAACAATATAGAGATGCTTTTGTTATTGGTAAGCAGAGCTTGCACAGAGACAAGGTTTTTTCTGCTTTCCACACTGTCACGCTGGTGAGGAAGTTGAGGTTGTATGGGGGGCTAGGGCAGCCAGGACAGGGGACACAAATTAATCAAAGGGATATTCCAGACCATGACATCATGCTCAATATACAAAGCTGGGAGAAGAAGGAGGAAATGTGTGGGACCTTTGGAGTGATGGTGTTTGTTTACCCAAACACTGCCACGTGTGGTGGGGCCCAGCTCTCCTGGAGAAGGCTGAACACCTGGGGCTTCAGGTCTATTTAGAGGACAGTAAGTCATGTTCACACTCAGAGAACAGCAGTGAATAAAGACATCTCTGATTTCAGTGCAATTGGGATTTCAGTCTCATCATTTCAGTCAGTGTTTTCATTCAGGTAGAGATATTTTGTGTTATCTTAAAAAAAATAATAATAAAGGCTTTACAGTTAAATTGTGAGACTTTATATTTTGCCAAAAGTGAGTTGACCTACTGACATTTGAGGGGCTTCTTTCATGTTTATATGCTGTTTTAAACAAAGTAAAATGCTTTACAACCTCTTTACACATGCTGTGCTTTTACCTATTAATTTTAAGAATTTCTGAAAAGAGACCATCTGTGTTTTCTGCTTATATCTTTTCTGCTTCAAATTGTCTTGTTGCCATGGAGTCTGTGTTCTGCATCAAGAAAATAAATTATCTTTTAAAAGAGAAGGTGCTTGTCAAAGTACACAACAAAATTAACCACATATCTAATATCATTAGATCAGAAAACAAAAGAAGAGAGGAGTTTTAAAAAATATTTATGCTGTTTATCTAAAAGTTGGACTTTATTTTTAGTCATTAATGAAATAATTTTATTCACATGGTTCTGAGCATTCTAGATAACTGGGCAGCCTCTGCAGTAATACAAACATTCTCGGGCTTTGGTTCCAGTGGAATTCGGTTCAGGAATTCAATGTGTAAGATCTGCACTGACAACATAGGTGTATCAACCATGAATCAGAGAGAATGAAATACCCATTGTTCAGAGAAAAACTTTGTAGAGCAACATGCACTGCCAAGACAAGAACAAGCAGAGAAATTGGTCAAGAAGGCTGAAGTTAAATGTTTTAGAATACCTAGGATGACTTCAGATCTCTGGAGAGCAGCAGAAAATTAAAATGGTAATTCTGGACTCTGTAAGCCAAATTTCAAATGCCCAAGCAGTTCATTTAAAGGGCCACCTCTCTTCAAAGTGGCACAGTCAAAATTAATTTAGGTCATGTGTATACAGATAATCTCACATGTACTGAGAACAGCTACAAGTCTGTAGACAGGGATAGCAATATCTCAGTTTACAGAACGAATGGTGGTTTGCTGGGATACCTTCAAGGGTGTAATGCCAAGGGCTACATTTAGCTAACAAAAATCATGTCCTTAATTTCAAGAAGATGACAAAATTAGTAACAACAGAATGCTAATTCAGATTTTAAAAAGTATTTATTATATCAGACTACAACTATCGTAAAGTTGCAAAGTAAATATAATTTCAGGGCATTAGTTGGTTGGGGTTTTGTTTAGTTTTGTTTTAATTAAAGGATATGAAAATTGCTAATGACAGCAGCAGGTATTAGATATAAACTAAAAATTATGTTTATCATGGTTAAAAACAGCACATATTTAAAATTCTATAAAGCAAAGATTATTAAATTTGATCTACAGTAACTTTCTTTATTATACTAAATTGACTGGTTTATTTTGTTGCTTTCACCAATCACCTTTTATTAAGTATTTATATTTCAACTATTCTCTGTCCAATAAAACTACAGTTGTAGATGATGATTCCTCAAAGCCTAAACAGCATATCATAAATAACAAATATTTGAAAGAATGAGAACAAAGCATAGTTACTTAGATGTTAATGATGTCTCCAAGATACTTAGGTCAAGTAAAGTTTTAAGGGTAGAAAACTAATAATTATTAGAAATTTTATCAAAACTTTATTGCTATTCATCCTGAACTAATTTAGTGTTACAGAAATTAGAATTTAAAAAACCACAAAAACTGAAGACCAGTGAAACAAGTGTAAAGTAATGGAAAGTAAGGGTGGACTGTCTACTAGATATGATGAAGTCCTGATGAGAAACAAGAAAAAATTTTAATATGGCATGAGACTAAAAAAAAAAGTAGTATTATCATCTAAATATTGAAGAAAATGTACCAGGGCCTTGTATAGATTAAACTTAATAGACAGAAGAATTAGCTAAATAGTATGCTCTTCATTCTGCTTACTCATTTTATTTCTTATTAAATGTTATGCTCTTAAAAATCTGTTACTTGCCTTGTACTGTTTTATTGGTAAAGGAACTCAGTAATTGGTGTATACTTCTTTGTAAAACATATATAGAATTTTGGTTTTTTGGAGAAAAACACATAGCATAGTTGATTAATATTCATGTTAACATTTACACCCACAAAGAGAATGAACAGCAGAAGAGAGACTATAACTAGAGTAAACCAGCACTTTAATATTCTTTCCAGTGATTAAGTATGTACCACTAAACTTATGATTGTAGTGCCAGAGCAAAAGGATAAGTGATTCAAAAGTCAATTTCTAATCGAGTTTTAAGGGATTGTTTTACCATGTAGAAAACAAAACTGAGTTTCACATACTATATGACACTTCTGAAAAATTGAAATTTTGTTATCTATCAGATCAGCCTGGTAATTAAAATTCAATTTGACCCCTACATTAGAGAATGGAATGGAATTTATTGACTAAATTGAAACAGCTTAAAGGCAGAACAAAATTAGAATATCTCAAATTACTTGTAAAAGTTTGGAATCTAAATTGTGAAACACCATTATAATTAAGAGCTGCTGGTGACATGCTTGCTGATGCTTCCACCAATTCCATTTCCTCATGACTGACTTAGTATACTCATTTAATTGCAAGTCCTAATTTTTTTTTTTAACTTCCTAGAGGCACTATGAAGACATGGAGTATTAAGGAAACATCAGTAATATTAAACATTCAAAGAAGTCTTTATTTGGAAGATATCTTTATTGGAAGATATCTTTCTAAAATCTGGAAAGATATGGACTGTAACTCAGTTTTTTATTGGTTCCATTCTTCTACTTAGTATTTTATGTGTCACAGCAAATATTCTCAATATTATGGCAGTGTATTTTAGTTTGTTTATGACTGATACTCTTTGAAATTTATATAAAAAACAGTATTTCTATGAATCAATTAGAACACATCTTGTTTAAGCTTGGTCTTGCAGTTAATAATCACAGAGTACTGAGATAATAGAAATAGCCTTCAGAGAAAGGTATTTACTTTCAAGAAAAAGACTATTACAATTCTCATAAAGGTCTTTTCTTCTTTGCTCTATTTGAGTGCAAAACATTCAGGATAAAAAACCAGGATGGCATAAAAACTAAGCTGCTGGCTTTGTGTTGCAGAAAGCACTATTAAAATAGGATTTTTTAAAACTTCCAATTATGACTTCCTTATTCCACCTTGAAAATAAAAGTTTTACATTGCACTTTGCAAAAAGCAGATCACAGATGCACAAAATCCCCAAAGCAAAAATAAAATTTACTGAAAACTTCAAGAAACACTATTTGTGTCTAGCTGACAACCCATACAATTGAAGTATGCATGCTTATAATGATAATACATATTACAGTTCTCTCTTTTTAATAAAATAATTGTAGTGAATAACTATAAAATCAAAATAGAATAAGTAATTTTTTAATGAAATGAAAAATACAATTAAAAAAAAAAGGAACTTAAATCAATATGAGGCATATTTTTTTTGTCAGAATTTGTATTTGAAATACTTATAACATTTTCTCTGTGAAATTTTGCATTTACAGATGCTTAGCAGTTATAATTTCTAAAACTTTGTGATACTCTTCACTGGAACTGTACTTAGTATCCATGCAATGTCAAAATTAAACACAAGTAAATTAGTTTTGTGCCCTCTGGCATTTATGTTATTGTTTGGTTTTTAATCGCATGATTCCATACTCATTTTTATGCACACCCAAGCTACAGGTGTTGAATAAAAATTTCTTTGCATTTTCGTTTTTTTTCTTCTCAGAAGTCTCCAAGGCTTATTCCTTAGATGTGGTCCAAATTATTAATTAAATGTAAAATTATTAATCTTCAGATAATTAATATCTCTTTGAGAATGTACTAAGGTGCTCTGATCATCATAATCTGAATGCTGAATTGATCTGGCAACATATTTGAGAAACTAAATAGTACTACAGTCTTCATCTGTACAGACAAAAGGTCTAGAGAGTGTGAAGCAAAAGGTATTAAATACCCACTTATCTCAGTGCCAAATTCAAAGCTGAGAAGCTCTGATGTTTTTCCTGGTAGAATTTTCACCCAGAAATTCACATCTTCAAAATATATCACTGATTAAATTTGGTAACAGTTGTGAGTTATCATCATATCTGTAAATTTAAGTCATGGAGTCTTCTATTGAATATTCTCAACAAAAGAATATAAAATTAGTAATTATGGAGATGTTGATTCATCACCCTCAGGAAAGAACTCTGTTCAACAAAATGTGTTTATATTACATTCTTCAGAATCAGTTTCCTTAAATAGAAGGATAGTCTCTCTTTCCCTAATACTTTTTTCTTCATTTTTACCACAAAAATCTTTGAGAGAAGAAATAAAACTATTATTTAGGTGTCTAAATAAGAACAGAAAAAGGAGCAACCACGTGCATAAATGTGATACATTTCAAGAGCGTTATTCATCCTATGCATTAATGACATGGGAATCATGTGGAAAATATAGTCATTTGATCATAACATTAAAAACTGGGAATGAGAATATGGATTATCTTTTGTAGGCTAGACTTCCAAGTAGAACAGGATTGAACCTAGAAGTATTGTTCCTGTCAATTTGTTATTATTGTGTAGCTCTGTGACCAAATTAGTGGCCCTCCTTTCAACTCAGCCCAACAGTTCTTTTTATGTTGGGGCTGGATACAGTACTTTATAGGGTCTCACAGTGATAGAGCAGAGGTCAGCTCACTTGACCTGCTGGCCATGCTTCTTTCAATAAAGCCTGTGATACAGTTATTTTTTTCATCTGCAAAACTATATTGCTGTGTCATATTGACCTTCTTATATACCACAACACCCAAAGTCCTCTCCTCAGGGCCTTAATCTATTCTTTACCCATCTTATACCAGTGTTTGGGATTGCCCTGAACCAGATGCTGAACCATACATTTGGCCTTGTTGAACTTTGTGAGGTTCATATGGGCCCATCTCTTAAGGTCCTTTTTGATGGCATCCCTTCCCTTCAGTATTTCAACCACATCACACAGGCTGATGTCACCAAACATGTTGAGGATGCACTCAATCTCACTGCCCATGTCACTGACAGAAATGATCAAGAGCAACAGTGTGAACAGCAATCCCTGAGGAACACCACTCATCACCGGTCTCCACTCAGACAGAGAGCTGTTGACCATTACTCTGATAGCAATTAGCCAGCCAGTTCCTTATCTGCTGAGTGGTTTATCAAGTTCGTGGCTCTCCAGTTCACAGACAAGAACATTATATATGACAGTATCAAATGTTTTGTACAACTCCATGTAGACAATGTCCATCACTCTTCCCTTATCCACCTATGCTGTAAACCAGAGGATCAATTTAATGATCTTTGCAGATACAGAGGTTGGACTGTAAGGCCTGTAGTTCCTCAGGTCTTCCTTTTTTAACTTTTTAAAAATGGGGAGTTGTGTTTCCTCTTTTCTGGTCAGTAGGAACTTCAACAGTCTGCCACAACCTTTCCAATATTGGAGATAGTACCTTAGCCCCTTGAGAAGGGCCAATTTGGTTTTTATTTATGCCTCAACATGTGTTACACATGGCATGAAAAATTGCCATTTCTAGACAGCTTTTGAATAGCTCCAAGGTGAGAAACTCAACTATCTCTACGGGTGTCCTGACACACGACTGAGAGATCAGTCTTCAAAGAGGGGGTCCAAACATAATTCAAATATGGAGTCTTAAGTCAAAGCTTGAGCAAAAATAGGTCAGAGTTCAAGTTAAGTTAAAAATTATGAAGTCTAAGTCTAATTATGAAGTCAGGATAAAAAATAGTTGAAGTCTAAGTCTAAGCTGAAGTCATTGAAGTCAGATATTATTCTCACAGTACAGTGTCATATACTTGTTACAGCTCAAAATAGGCCACAGCCCTAAACAGTCACAAGATTTTTCCCACAGCCTATTGCTTGCATTATTTGGTAGCTTATACAAAATTATATAGTTTTAAAGATCTTGACAGTTACATATGCAATTCTCTTCCTAGTTCTTTTTCATATCTGTGGTTTCTCTACATCACAGCCTGTACCTAACCAAGGCTGAGATACCTTGATTCACAAGCTCCACCAAGCCCCCCACTTCATCCCCTATCTGTGCTCCTAGAGTCCTGTGCCAGAACTCAGCCCACCTCACAGCAAAATATGTTTTCCCAATTCATACAACATTATCATCTTTTTTCCAGGAAAAAAATTGCAGTTCTGAATTGTATTAAGCAGTTCAGAGATTCACTTATGTTTTACTAACATTTACTGAAGTATCTCAAAATAAATCAAGAGATAGTGTGAAATTTTTAATCTAATTAAGTCAAATGGAGTTTCTCCATGGATTTCAAAAGGGTGAAAAATTTACTGAGAGTCTGATTTCTAGAAAATCTTACATCATTGGACCAACAATGAAAGTATCATTAATAGACAGAGATTACTTTTATTTGAATTAAGCCATATAGGTATTTCTCAGCTATGCAATAGAACAGCATCTGGCTTCTATACACATAATTTTGATGGACTTTTGCAAACAAACAAATATAGAAAAATATAGAAATGCCATTTTCCCTAAATGAAAAAAAAAGTATTTATTTGAAAATCTATGATAAAATTAATGATTCAAGTAAATAGTATCAGTGTTTTTTGTCTAGAGTCAAGTCGCAATTGAAACAGATATCTTACACATTTGAATTTTTAAAACATTAATGCTATTAATTACCCATTACAAGGAAAAAGTCATGCAGATCTGGAAGAACCTGTCTCAAGAACACCATATAGATAAATTCTAGTACAACTTTTTTATATGTGCGTTATGATTTATTTCATAGACTTACTGTATATAATGGAGACACTTTAAAGAACAAGAATAAATGGTTTCTTTATTGACTTTTTCAAACATTTGCAATTCAGAAAATGCTATTTCATTTTGCTATCCGGCTGTATAATTAAATAGTATTATACAGTTAGAACTATTCTGACTATATTTTATTTGAAACCTGCTGGATTCTTGTCCAACAAAGTAGCTTCAAATTATTGCTTCAGGTTTGTAACCCATTCATTAAAAAAAAAGTGAAAGAACACCTTATCCATCAGCAATATGTGAAAGTCTAACAGTATAATAGAGAAGGTGGGTAACCTATGGCTGTGACAAATTTAGTCCCTCACATTTTGTACATAGGCCCTCATTATCTAAAGTTATTATATGTTGGTTATAATTTCAGCCCTATTCAATTCTTACTAGAGTAGTTACTAGTCTGGAAAAGTATTATTCTATGGCAGAGATCTTTGGTAGGTCAGATATTAATTAGACAAGTAAAGAAATTCATACTGAAATACTCTGTGCCATTTTGACCTATCTTCATTGTCTAACAACACTGAAGTAGTCTTTTGAGACACACTCAGTACTATGCTTGCCAGAAATTATAAAACATTTTCTTGAAGAGATGATCTAGTGAGATATAAATAGGTCTTTTTTTATTATTATTTTTTTTTTTAGGAATTTGATGGCATGCATCCACCCTGGCCTGACCTTTATTTCCCATAACCCTGCTCAAGTAACCATCAGTGGCAGTTGTAATTGGGTGCACATGGTCATAGTGGTTTCACAGGACTACAAGTAGATCTGTGTGAGACACACAGTGCAATAGCCAAGGGCTCTTCCAGGCAATTCACCTAACCAGTGTGCTGGTCAAAAGCTGATCCAAGACAAGTATGCAAACATGACCATAAAATAATTATCCTACTCCATCAATAGTAGACAGCCCAAGTCTTGTTGAGTCTCTGGCACAGAAGTGGGCTGCACATCAGGATCTCCTCTTGAGAAAGGACATACCTCAACGTTCCTTTTTGAGGATGTGAGGCTTCTTTTTGCTGATACACTAAGTAAGTGCAGTGGAATGAACATATTCAAATTCTGAAATCTAAGATAAAAGGATTGACTATGACATAAAGAGTCAATTATAGAACTACGTATGGATCCAGATGTAAACTCCTCAGAGGGTGTAAAGGATGCCTTTCTTAACCTCATGGCTCAACAGGCGGATGTCCCTGAGAGGTTTGTCTGACCCTGCCCTCTATCCAGTAATTATAATCGAGCGTACCTGGCCATCTAATCCTGTTAAATGACTGTCATATTTACTATTAAACTTTGTTAAATTGCTGGTTTATATCCACAAACATATTGTAACTTCCCTATTCCAGGTGAAGTTTATCACTCCAACCAAAACAAAGAGGAAACGTATTGGAGTCCTTATAGGATAAAGACACTTAGCTATATAATTTTCAAAGTTGGTGAGACAACTGAAATCTAGTCAGAGAAGGAACACAGAAAAGATCTTTAAGAAGAACAGTAAGTGCCTAGTATTACACTTGCTCCTTTGTTTTCATTCATGACTGTTTCTTCTTAGTGTATGACCCTGCACTAGATGACAAAAATTGTATCTGAGAAATAGTCAATGGATTGCACTCAAAGCTAGATCCAAAAACTCATTCAGGTGTCTCCACCACTAAGAGAATTAACAAAGCGATAGATGCTGATGAACAAAAACCCTCAAACAAGGAAAAAAACATATAGTCTTTTAGGGGGGTTTAGGGCTGGGGTTTTTTTTGATTTTTTTTAAGCTATGCATGAATGATTTTTTTAAGGTTTTAAAAACATAATTTTAATAAAACAAATGAAGTAATTTTGGTGAAGAGAGTAAGTTAATCAAACCTACCTATGTTCAGTTCACATCTGAAAAGAGAAAGCAAGTTAAATTATACTCAAACCCTCTAACTATTAAAAAACCCCTAGAAATTTAAGTAGAAATACTTTATGTAGTGTTATAGAAGTTACTGAAATAATCACTATCAATATATGGATAACTCTAAAGAGTTCTAAGGACATATGTTAGCTAAAAAATAAAAAAAATGGTTGAAGGTAACACCTTAATTTTCATCATTAAGAGCTCATACAAACAAGAATTTTTTCACTGAAAACCATAGTCAAGTGTATTTCTGAATTGTAACTTCAAATCAAAAATCTTCACCTTTTACCTTTTGTCTGTGCCTCTCAAAAGACCCAGTTTCAGAAAACAAAAAACACCCAAAAAAGTGCTCTGTGTCAGGATAACCTTTGATGTCCTATCTTTCCCTGTTTCTTTCCCATTGGATTGTAACATTCATCTAGATAAGGAAAAACTCCTCAAGTTTGAGCGAATTCTGGACATTTCTCAAGGCACACAAATTCCAGATATATTCAAAAATTAGGAGCTGTTCTCTCTAAACCTTCTGGGAACTTTTGCATGTTAGTCATGTACGTGTTTTGAGTACTTTTGACACAGGTTGTAAAACATTCATCCTGTTGAAGTTATCTATGCCCTATAAATTCAAGGTTTGGGAATATAAGAACTTCAAAGAGCACTGCAGCTTCAAACCTGAGTTTAATTAGTTATTTATTAACCCAGGTTGATGGATGCAGTAAAAAGGAACAAAACCAGAATTACCTTTCACTGTATCTTGTGCTATGAACTGGAGAACTTCTCCACACTCACAGGACTGTCACTTCCCAATGGGATCTGTTTCTGATTTGGAAAGGGCTGCCATCTAGGCAGGGGCCAACAGAAGTAACCTCCAAGGCAGCAGACAAACACACTCACTGAATTTTGAGTAGGACCTCAGCTGAGAGGACAAGAAACTCCCAACCCCATCATCTTCTGCCTTTGTAGCGAGAGCTACAGGGTGCTAGAAGTTTGCTGTAATTGCTGCAGATACATTCTTGTCGAGGAAGATGGTGCTGTCAATCTTAGGACACATTCAAAGGAATATTGAAAGGTGGACACAATAAGCAGAGATAAAGGATAAATACTACATTCTAAATACTAGAATACTCCCTAACTTTTAGGGACTATTTTCTGAATCAAATCTGAATTCAGATTCAGAATCTGAAACAGTAATTTTGACTGTTTAACCTTTAAAACTTCAAAAGCACTGGCAGTTGTTGGCTCTGTATATGCAGAGATACACATATACACATATGTGGACCTTTTATCCTCAGTGTTCCAACTTTTACACACAGCTCAGATAAACCAGCTGTGTACAGACTGGCCATCAACATCTCCCTGTGAATAAGTACCAGACATTTCCCTTGCCAGTCTACTGTTAGTCCCATTACAAGAAGTCTAGACACCTAAATAAGCTGTAGAAGTTTCAGACAACTAATGGTTCTCTGTCCCCAGGCATCTGGCACCTAGCTACATCCTTCTGTTTAGTTCCAAGTTCCTATTGCAGATACTTCTCATAGCATACAATGAGAGCACAGCAACAAAGGAAGCTGAGGTGCAGTAAGACAAAACTGATGAATAGTATGAAAACTTCGAGTAATGTGAATCACTGGGACCAGAGTGTAACCATATGAGAGTTCTTATAGAACTTAAAGTATCAGCATCATGGGTGAGCTGTGCCTTTTTTAAACACAGCTTCTTCTGAATGTAGTGAAGTCCCTAATGGATTTGTCTATAAAAGAGAAGTCAAAGAAAGAAACATGAATTAGAGGTTGGACAGTTTCTACACAATTCCCTGGAAACTCAGTGCTTGATTTAACGTCAAAGAAAGGTTGCTCCAGTTTTGTGTTCAGTTTTTTTGCTTTTATTCAGCCAAGATACTTGAGAACAGAAAGCATGGCATAACTACAAATTAGGTAGCTATGTGAAATGTGTAACCCATATATATGATTTTGTGGACTCTGCATGTGCATCTTACCTAAGTTTTTTTTGCTATTGTCAGATTTATAATAATTATTTTACATCTATTCCTGTCTTGTCCTTTTATGTAAGAGTAAATTTTCATGTACAAGTTATCATTTCAACTTACCTTTAGAATCAAATAGAATTGAATAGTGACCTGTAAAACTTTCATATTTCAAAGTCTTTCCCAAGAAACCTCTCATTTTCAAGTATTTGACAATGGGGAAAACCATGGTAACGAATTACAAACAATAAATTGCAAATTACAGTTTCAAAAGGAAGCAGTTAAGTGCAAAACACACTGTAGGTATTTGATGACTCTAGAATTTGTAGAAGCATTCAGTTACCTCTAGGTTGCAGAAATTTTAACAAGAGTTGAAAAGCATTTTAAGAAATCTAGACACCTAACATGCCTCTATGCCTATAAGCTGTATTAATACACTGTCTAGATTCTCCACATAATGCCTGAACAGAATTAAGCATCTAAGAAGAGCATCTGGGTAAACCCAGAAAAAAAAAGTTACTTAAATCAGGACACGTGAAGGAGAAATGAGTATTTCAGGTCCAGCTGTAATTTCTTTACATGAGCACAACTTTTAGGATATATACTTGTCTGGTCCCATAAATACACAGTAGTTACTTTGTTTGTTTTTTTTTTCAAGTGAATTAAATGCAAGTGCAGTTGTATGAAGTCAGATTTTTGGAAATATGAAAATTACAGTCTGAATGTAGACATCTGTATTTGCTGGTAGCTACTTTATTTTTAAAGGCTGCAACATTTTAGAACACATGAAAAATCTCCTTAATTAAATGAGTGCAGTTTCTGTAACAAATTATTGCTTTTTTAACATACACATTCATTGGAGATGTTTAAATACAACTCACCTGTTGGACATAATTTATTTGAATTTTTATTGACACTGCACTGGACTCTTAATTTTGGTTTCATAAAATTACCCAGGAGGATTGACCTTTGTCTCTTTCCCTATTTTTTTTTTTTTTTTTTTTTGGTGGGTTTTTTGTTGTTGTTGTTTTCATTGGACTTAAGGCAATCACTCCAAGACAAAGTTATTTAAAATATATACTAACAAACCCAAAAAGTTAAGTCTTCTGAAAATTAAGATGAACATTAGGAGTTTTTTTCCTCTCACCTGAGACAGTGATTTTCACAGTCCTGTGACAAGCATATATTCTCTTTTCTGGCATAGGAAGAAGAAAGATATTGAAATGAATGCAAAGATTCATTGACTGTTAGCTTAGGCGTCTTAAGTGCCTTATTTCTTTGAGTGTAACCTATTTTTTAACCTATTTTCAGACACATTTGAGGCTAAGGAGAAAAAAAAAAAAAAGGAAAAGGGAATTAGGAAAGAGGCAAGACAGAGAAAATAGAGGGCAGAGAGAAGCAGAGGCAGGAAGGAGACTGAAGCACATTGGAAAATGTCTTCACAGCTAATAGTAGACAATTCAGGATGAACTGTCTGCCTTGTCAAAAAGATAGTAATTCATTCTGCCAGGGGCAGTGGTTTGTTCTTGCAGGCTCATTTTTACAATAAATTGGCTTGATAATTCATGTCAGATTTTCTTGCAGATTATAGTGAGAGTGTAGTGAAGATGAAAAAATAGAATGTGTTCTTCCCAGTGAAACACTCAACAAGAAGTGTATTATTCTATACCACTGACCATTCAATGAAAACATACAAATAAGCTACTTCCTCATAGATTCTCTGTCTTCAATACTGTTCCTCAAAATCAATTAAAAATGCATCCTTGGATCAAGGTGAGATGTAAGGCTCCAAACAAATCCCTCAAGAAGAATTTTTAGAGGGCTTACTGTTGTTCGTGTTAGACACATGGAAGAAATGCCAACAACATATTCTCAAGAGGTCAAATAACAAGAAAAACTTTACTGACAATTTTAGAAAAACAGAGAACTGTGGCAAAAGGGTTACTGCAACAGTCAACTAACACAGAACACTTCTCAAAGCATTGTCTTGACCCATTTAGCAAACTCAAAGCCCATTCAACTTTAAGTCATTCAAAAATTCTGAGGAAAGGAAATTAGAAAGTCACAAAACATATAGAAAAGGACACATATTGCTACCATGTCCTGGGTTTCAGGAGTATTCAGCAGTAAATTATAAGAGAAAGTAGGGTCAAGACACATGCTCAGGTCTAAACCCCTTGGCCTTCCTGGGCTCTGCCCCAGGTGGGATTTCAGATGGGATTCCCAGTCCTTTGGCCAGTCAGGGGCTGGGTAAGGAGCTCTCAGGCGGGTGTGCAGCATTGCCTCTGGTGTGACAGGAATTGGCAGCCACTCCCAGACTGGGATACAGGCTCTAGGGATGGGGAGTGGAGCAGGGCACTTCCTCACCAGGGCAAGGCCCAAGCTGACCCTTCCTCCCCACACACTCCAAAATGACTTGAGACATCAATATCTCCAGCCTCTCATATGAAGGAATTTGAATTATTACGTAATGTCCTAAGCAGGCACAGAACCCTAGGATTTTTAATTTCTCAGGTGAACAAAATTATTTAATTGAATGTGTTTGGGAGTGGTCAAACAGCTAATGTAATACAACAGTTGCATTTTGGCTATCTCTCTATCACTCTTGGAAAGTTTACAAAAAAGTAATAAAAAAATCAGATATATATTTATACATCAAAGTCAGAAGCCTTAGATATATGTAAAAAAAAAAAAAAAAGTTTATCTAACCAAAATGAGAAGATGATGGGAATTAGGAAAATTTTAGGGTAATCCTTGAGGGTAGTTAAATACAATTGTGCTGAATTTTCTCTTTTTTTAATTATCAGTAAGCAATGCATTTAACAGTCCTACCACTGTCAAAAGTTTTTCAAGGAGTCTACAAAGATGTGCCATATGACTCTCTTCATGTACTAGCATCAACACAAATTTGTGAGCTTCAAAGAGATGCCTTAGCCTGGCTTTGGGTCCATCCTCCAGCTGAGATCTGCTGTCCAAATATGACATGAGCACATTACCTTTGAACAAATAGTTAGTCTGAACTCAGTTAAATTTATTACAATCACAGAACCAATGTAGTCCTTTGTATTACAAGAATAATAATAAAAAAACCCCTATTATCTGAAGTACTTCCTCTTCTAAAGATAATACTTTTAAAAAAGCCAGTGAGATTTGAAATTATAATAGAAAAAAATTATTTTAAATGTAGTGTATGCCAGGTAACAGCTGCAAAACTGTGGGGGGAAATAATGTCACTAGTCTTGAAAAAAATAGCTAGAGTTTTCTTTTGCATTTGTTCATTTTGTCATCATGTATGACAAAATAATGATATCAATAAATTAGTAAATAACAGGAAAATTGGTCGAGTTGCAGATTGCTCTCAAATTAGAGATAAACTAAATTCTGGGAATAAAAGTATTTTCTTAGGTCTGCTTACAGTCCTTTATGAGTGACGCACTTGTTTAGTTAGCACAGTACGAGTCAAAGTTGGTGCAGCTGAACTCTTTTCTGCCCTTGACTGCCTATTTTTCATTGGGAATTCAAAATCATCTATTAAAAATATGATTTTGTTGGGTTTTTTCCTGAATTAATATGACAGATAATAACTAAATCTAGCATTTCAGAAAGCAAGCTAGTCCCTTGAAGTACTATAGATGAATTATGTTTATTTTACAGCCTAGGTCCATATCAATATGTTCTTCTATATTTCCCCAGACACATATTTAGTCATTCTTCTCAGTTTCAAATACTCTATTCAGAGATCAGCCTTTCAATAGCTATTAAATTATTTTAAAAAAATTACTGAAGCATTAGTCGTGTTTGGCATCTTCTTTTAAGTTTGTAAATAGAAGTTTGCTTTCCCCAAGGTCTATTTTTTCTTTAATATATTTCAGACAAAAAAAATAAGAACACTGTTCTGCACCTTTGAGTTGCTGGTTTAAATAGAGGGTAGATTTGCCTGTCTGAAAGGTTTCTTCCTGTGACGTTGGAAAAAAATATTATGAACCTTTTGAAAACCAGCATACATCTGAGACTACTGTAGGTCACTAGCACCATTTGGGTCACATCAGGATTGAGCTACAGATGTTTTAAATACTGCCACTTTTCATCATTTATATTTTAATGGTCAGACACTGCTGATGCATTTTGATGCTAGAGGGTGAAAAACTATTTTGAAATACCAGCCCTATAAAGTTGAAAAGCCTCCCCCAGCACACTATACACATTCAGACAGCAGGGGACCATATCAGAGAAGTGTTGAATTAAGCCTGGTTAACTCAGATGAAAGAACCAATCTCTTGAACAGGATGAACACAATTTGTGCTACCAGATTTCCCTCATATAGCCCAGCATTCCACTGATTTAAAGAGGATGTTAAATTAAAGCTATAGCATAGCAGCAGGGAGATGGTTCCAGCAGAGAGAGCATTAAAATTAACTTTCTAATAGCAAAAGCTGTTGCGTAAGAGACTGAGAGGGCAGGGAGGATGAGGTTGAGGCTGTGGTTCATTCTACGACATAAGCAATAGCTCTGAAATTCACAAAGATGATAATCATATTTCAATAAAGTTCTAGTCAAAGTTAAAAGGGTCAAATTTTTCTGCTGATACAATGAATAATCTAATATTAGAAAAAAAGGAAAAAGAAATATGGCTATTGTTATCTTTTGCTGTTATGACAGGCAGCTCCTTCTAATCCTTCAGACTTTTTCTAAGTTGTGAGACTTTTTTTCTCCATAGAGAGGTCTATGGGCAATTCTTCCAGTTAGGCAGGTATCTAAGAAACTTGCAAATATGCTCAAACATATTTGAGTGTTTCTTTGTCCACACTTGCATGTTTCTTTCAAGGCTAAGTTGATTCTTGTGGGGAATAGTGTGCACATGTATTCTGTTCTGGTATGCAACCATTATATAGCCTCATCTGCTCATTCAGTATCTGGAACTAATAAAAAACCAAATATATTATGTTTAGTTTGGACCTTGTTAAATTTAGAACTTATCTGACTCCAGGATTACTTCCTATTTATGCACAGAGCCCACTCCATTTCCTAACATCATAGAATCAGAGAGTAATAGAGTCACAGAATTACAGATTCAGAGAGTGGTTGAAGTTGTAAAAGACCTTTGGAGCAAATCTAGTCCAATTCCCCCTGCTCAAATAGAACCATCTATAGCTGGATACTCTGGACTATGTTAGGGTGTTATCCTGTCTTAGGGCAAATTTGTGAGAAAACCCCTGAATGGGGTCCCCTGGGAAGCAAACCCAAACAGCCCATGCCTCAACTGGTCTGGGAAAATAACTTCCTCCAAGAACAGTGGAAAAAACTATTTATTTAACAAACAAAGTGCCCACAAACATAAAAAAAAAAAAAAGTAACATGAAACAATAAAACCTTAGTTACTCTGAAGTGAGATGTTAAATTCACAAAGTCCCCACCATGGGTAGCTCAGCTCACTCATTTCTCTTATCAGACCCTCTGAAGGTCCAGGCCCAGTGGGGTGCAGGTGCAAGCTCCTGGTGCTCCTCTGGGTTTGTCAGTCTGCAACAGCCTTAAACAGTCCTGAGAAAAGGAAAAAAAAAACAGTCCAGAGAGCTTCTCTACCTCAGCTAGCTAAAACTAAGAGCAAAGCAGGTCTCCATGCAGCTGCCTGTCCATGCCTCAGAACAGCACATTCCAGGAGCAAGGATGCAGAGAAGTGAACTCTGTTTTCAAAACAAACTCTGAAAAATCTTCATTCTCCCCCTTTGTGCTTGGAACTAGCAGTGATCTCCCAGCAGTGATTCTCTCTCTCCTGTATCCTTCTTCAAGACTCTCTCCTTCAAGCTCCTCTAGGATGCTTCTCCCTTTACCAGCTCACCCCCACTTTTATCTCACTCACCCTTATTGGGTATGGCTGTTACTCATCAGGGGTGAGGCTGTATTGGTTAATTAACACAGCTGTTACTCATCAAGGGTTACTTAGTCGAAGGGCACAGAACTTAAAATACAGCATAAGCAGAACAGACAATTAAGGAGTCAAGCACTAAAAAGTCACCCCAGAACTGGTCAACTGGACTGTATTCAGATGGCTTTTGAGTATCTCCAAGGAGGGGCACTCCACAACATCTCTAGGCAACCTCTCCCAATGCTTGGTCACCCTTATACTCTAATATCTTGATATTTGGAGGAAACACCCTTGAAAACAGACTGGTTCTATTGCCTTTGCACTTGTATTCAAGGAATTAGATAAACTAATGAGATTTCCCATGGTTCTTCTCTTTTCTGAGCTAAAAAGTCTCAGATGTCTCATTCTTTCCTCTTATTGGCGTTATCTATCCATTAATCATCACTGCAACCCTATCAGACCACCAATGTCTGATTTATATTTCAGGCAACAAACAAGCAATATGTTTGTGAATTATATCCATTAGAAGAAATGTTTAAAAAATTTGTCTGATGAGAAAGGTTTAAAAGGTTAAAGGCTCCCATTTCCTCTAACTTTATTTTTGGGACTTCCTGAAATGTATATATATGATTTAGGATTAAAACAGTGCTTCTCACTTCTTTAATTAACTTATTTTGCTTAAAAAATTACAGTTTTGGAAATAAAAATCTACTTTTAACCTTAAGGTTATGAAGTCTTACAGAGGAATCTGTAACAGAGAGTTTAAAGTTTTAGTGGAAAGATGATCCACACAATGAACTCCTCTTGTTTTCAACATTGTTGATAAATTCAACCATGCACCTTTACTATATTAAGATAATGATGTTTTTCACCAAATAAAGTACTAGAAGGGGTTTGAGCTATTATTATGAAAATCTGTTTACTGTATAAAACACAATGCTTTAGTCTCATATAGTACTTAGTATCTCAAACTTCCTATAAAAATATTACGTTCATTCTGTCTTTACTGATATATATGCATCTCTACTATACTATACTATACTATACCATACTATACACAAATATGCACTCATTAGGAAGAAATATTTTTTGTCTCCTTTCTCAATAGGATGGAATTTCCTCACTTAGAAATGCCTGTAATTTTTTTGAGAAGTTCTAAAAATGTGTAAAAATCACTGAAAACTCAAAATCACTCTAATTTCCCAGGTATAAACTACATTTTAAGTTATGTATGTCTTCCTTTTATTGTTTTCAAGGAACTCTGAAAATGTACTATTTCTTTTCTCATTTGGGAATTAGAGAAAGGTTTTATGATTTCAGACAGGTATTAAAACTTCTGTTATAGCAGTATCTCTGACACAGGCATGAGTGGTAATATACTCCAGTTTTAACTCTTCTGCCCATGAAGATAAAGAATTTCTTACAGCTTAATGTTGTATAAGAAAACATTTATTATTATTTTATTCTTTACCATAGTTGCAAATATATTAAGTCCTTGTCATGGTTTAACATCCACTGGCAACAAAGCACCATCATTCACTTCTCCCACACTAGAGTGGGAGAGAGAATGGGAAAAGTGAGAAAACTCATGGTTGAGATTAATAGGTTGAGATTAACAGGTAAATCAAAAGCTGTGCACTCAAGCAAAGCAAAACATTCACTGATTCATTCAAAAGATTCATTCACTGCTTCCCACTGGCAGGCAGGTGTTCAGCCATCTCCAGGAATGCAGGGCTCCAGCATATTTAATGGTTATTTGGGAAGACAAATGCCATCACTCTCAATGTCCTTCCCTTCCTTCTTCACCCAGCTTTCTATGCAGAGCATCATTTCATATGGCATGGAATACCCCTTTGGTCAGTTGGGATCAGCTGTCCCAGCTGTATCCCCTCCCAGCTTCTTGTGCTCTCTCAGTCTCCTTGCTGGTGAGTTGGGATAAGAAGCAGGAGAGACCTCGGTGTGAGCACTGCTCAGCAACAACACAAACTATATCTATATTAACAGCACAGCAAAAGTCCAAAGCATAACCCTGTACCAGCTATTATGAAGCTCCATCACAATCAAAACTAGCACAGTTCTTCAGTGGAAACACAAGAATACTTAAAAACTGACTCAATGAAAAATAGGAGAAAGAAGGGAAAGATAAGAAGGACACAGACTATAAACAAGATTTACTATTTTTTAGAGTGAATAGTATCTGAGGTGCTGTGGAGGATTAAAAAGCCCATGCAGACTAGGAATATCACACCTATGCTGAAAATACAGATAAAGTTTAAATAATGAAAAGTCAAGATGAGATTAATCTTGTTCTCTGGAGGACAGGTCATTCAATCATTCCCTAGGTTTACATACAATAATCCTATGGTTGTGAAGTCCACCACCAAAACTGATAAACAGCAGGGGGGTTTGTGTCATTTTTCCTTATAAGGATTTTTTTTTTTAAAGTAAAATATAAAAAGGATGATGAGTAATGTGGCATAAAAAGAGACACACTTAAAAAAATCACGGAGGTAACTCACTAGATGAAGTAAAAAGAAGTCAAAAGGATTAACATGAATAAGGCAGGGGGGAGATTCCCTGAGGAATGGAGGGATAGTACACCCCTTCAGAGGGTGGGGGTGTTGTTGATTGGCATACACCCTTGCTTAAGAAGCCTAAAATGCGTGAATGGTGAATGTGTCTTATGTAGTGTCTTGCTAGAAGCACAAAAGGTATTAGAATTGATCATTTCAATGTAATTCCAGTTCAAAAAATGATCAGCAAAAATTATATAAACTTTATCTCTTTGAGAGTATTACATGTATAATTGACCATATTTGAGTAGAGTACTATCCTGGGTAGAGGTTATTTTGCTCTTTTCTGTAGATTTCATAGTGAAATCAGAAAATCCTTTATCATCCTACATATTCTTCAGTGTACACAATGAAATTTGATTTTTATTGCCCACATTTTTTTTATTTGGATCTTGGATTTGCTAAATTTCAATATGTGTCACAGCACCAGTCTTTTCTTGGAGACAAGCAGTGGAAGAAGATTGCATTATGTCAAGACTTTTTCATGTTATCAAAGTTCTTAAGTTTCCTAACTGTGGGCTTCCAGATGTCTTTCAGGAGGTGGTTAAGTGATATCTCATACAAGTTACATGGCTTCTATTTTGTGTTACTGAGAATATAGAGTGTGTTGCTATTGTTTATGAGGTGCTTACTATTATGTATTTTCACAAAGAGATTAGATAAACGTAATAGCACTTGTAGTGGAACAGTAAATGCCTAATTTCTAAGGAAGTTAATTCCATTCTCTCACTGGTAAACATCAATCTGACTGTGATTTGAATCTTCATTTAACACACAGAAGATAGAAATATTACCATTTCCTTCCATGTCTAACCTCCTTAAATTAAAAGGTTTGAAATGACTGAGAAGTGGGGGTGGAGGGGTGGGAGGGGTGGGATATTACCTTTTATAAAAGATTCATAAGACTTTCATGATTCAGTGAGATCACTGAAATATTATTTTGTTAAATATTAAATTTTAAGCCATGTTTTGACATTTAGAAGATGCTTAGAGCTACGAATAAATTGCTGCACTAAACAAAAAATATGCTGTGCTATGCTTTGCTGTGCAGGTATAAAACAGGTGTTTCACTTGGCTTCTTTTGTGCCAACAGCAATTCTGAAGCTTCAATTTCCCCCCTCAATACCTGGAAGAACTAGAAGAATTAACAGATCCCATTGATCGTGACTTAGACTATGACTGGCTCACTTATAGGCATATCAGTTACTGTAATTATTATGTTATTCAGGATGTTGAAATTTCTGGCATTTTAGGGACTATTGCTTATATTGATTTTCATAATTTCAATGAAGATCAAAGTTTTCAAGTACTTCTTTCATGCAATTATGACACAGATGTTTGTCAAGGATTTGAGTATGGGGTTAGTCTATCTTGGTAACTAACGTATAGCAAGGAGCAACATATCTGGGATTTCCATATATGGAAAATATCTTGGAGAAAGAACTGTCCTGTTCTATAAAACTGTCATCAGGATACCTAAAGCCCAAAATTTACAGTAAAATTCGCTTCAAAAACATAGTTATCCATCTCTGCAAGCCACATCAAGATTCTGTCAAGAGCACTTTATAATGACAAAATTCTTTTTCTGATTGCTGCTTGATACTTAAATGTGAAAATGTCTAGTGAACAATTGGAAGGCACAATAAAGCAAAAGTTTTGCTTTTCTATGTTTATATCAGCTTGTCTGAAATTACAATATCACAGTGCTATACACACTTCAGGCTGAAAGACTGACTGAAGGCCTCTCTTCTGCATGGACTTTTTCAGTCTTGAGACTCAATTTACACAGAAGATGATGTTCCAGACTCTAGTACAGTCCTTTGTTGGATTTAGGCAACATCCTGCCTCTTGTGTGTTCCAGTCTAGGAGCAAAGCCTTGAAAAAATACCTGAATAACATGAAAATTTCCTTGATATAACTGATTATTTTTAAATATGCCTAGTTTTCATATGAAAATTACAATTTTTGTTTTTACAACTATATTTAAGAATAAGGAAAATTAATTCCATACATTACCAATCAAAAGACATTAGGTAAAAGTCTTTTATTACTGCTACCAAAATGCTGAGGTTTTGAAGAATCCTATCCAGCCAAATATTAAAGTTTTTACAATAAAAAGAAGTAGAAACTAACAAATGAGATAAAGCATATGTCTATGTCAATTTTATTCCATATAACAACTGAAACTAACAGTCTTGAACTATCTCATCTCATTAAACAAAGCAGTTCATTTAACATATTAGTGCTATATTAGACTTTTACAAATTGTATTTCTTCTGCTTTTTTGAGAGTTAGAGAAATGTATGGAGAGGGTTTAAGGAGACTCTAGACTCACTAAGACTATGTCTCCAGGGAAAGCTATCCTAAGGAGAAAAGCTACTTTGTGCTTCAGTGAAACCTATCCTCCATTATAAAGAACATTTCCTGTTCTCTGGGGTCCTGTGCTGAAAATATTCAGGGGAAATTAAAAAAATTGAGTCCTAGTTTTCCACAGAGCTGAGGCAGAGCATATATACATATTCCTCTAGTGTCTGGAGCATTAATTATTTGAAGAACATCGTTCATGAATTATCTTGCTTGATAAATTCAGAGAAAGCTACCCAAATCAGAAAAGAGTTCAATAAAAGTCTAGGCATTTTTTGAGAAACTATTACTGTTCTTGGGAATTTTGTAAATTGGAAATATACATACATCTCTGTGTGTGTATAATAGTTACACATATATATTATATGTCTATATATAAATACATAGAGATAAAATAAACATATACTTATTTGTACAAATGTGTATGCATGTATATGTATGTATAATGTACACATTTATAAATTTAATATATATTTTATTGACAAAATAATTAAATTATTCAATAATTGAGTACCACATTACAAAGATTTGAGGAATGATTTCAGTACTTTCCAAATTTTCATCTTCATACATGGAATGGCACTGACTTAATTCTGTGGATTTAATCCCTACCAGAGGAGATTCAACTTATTTAATTTTAGCTACTTTAAAATACAAGTATCTAGTGTCAGCTATTTTCTTAGTCTTCCTCTGTAAGAGAAGAGTCATTCATGTAGTTTATTTATTTTTTTTAATCTTATCTACTTTAGAATGGAATTAGCTGTCTTCCCTACAGAAAGTTAAGAGCTTAAGTTAGAAAATATGTTACCCTAAACTGAGAAGAAAAAAAAAAAAAACTTTATATTGAAACAAATTATATTGAATTATATTGAAACAAATCTTAGCCTTACCTCTGTTTAGTTCACTTTAATCAGGTTCTGATAAATTAGGCAACAGCATGCCACCATGGAATTTCTTGAAAGTATAATAAGCAACATGATAAACAATGTCTTTAGATGTAAAACACAGATTGCTTTACTTTACAATACAAGTAGATTGTATTTTGCATAATGAAGAGTAATAGTTCCTTCAAGGCAACAATGAATATGATCTATTTCAAACAGGAAGTTCAACAGATTTTCATATTAAAAATACTTACTTTTTCTATTTGTCAATTTATTAAGTGCAGAGAGCAACTTTCTCCTAGTAGGTATATCTGTAAAACTATGGGTATCAAGAGGAATACTGCTTCCCTAGATGTGACATTTATTGATCATAATCTATAATTTGAGGATTTTTTTAAATATTAAACATATGTCTTTGCTTCATAATTCAATATGTAACTAGACCATGAATAAAAAATTGGCTAAAAGATATGTGTTAAACTCTCAACATAACCAGCATACTTTAATATAGACAATATCCCTAATGCCTTCCTCTCCCAACACATATACACAAATATGCTATCCACCAGTTCCAAGAACTATTCCACCAGAACAAACCTTGCTTAATTTTAGAGTGAATTACAAATGGCATTTGTTATAGAACTACAGAAGCAGTAAAACATCCACTGTTCTAAATGCCCATATGCTATTAAAGATGGCAATTACTTTGCCTTTGTGAGCTGCTGCTAATGGTATTATTTTTAAACAGCAATTAACATTAGGTACCTAAGATGCCAAACCACACATACTGGTTTTACTTTTATCCAGAGTTTTCAGGTAGAAATGCATTATTGACTGATGACAGTGCTCTGACACTATGAAAATAAATAATCCATTTATTTCCAAATAATTTAGCAGTTTTAGATTGGTCATTTAGATTGATAATAACAGTTGTTTTAAAAAATAGCAGATATGTGTGCTCCTCACACAATCTAGAAGACTCATGATATTTACCTTTCAGATGGTCTTTTTGTATATCCTGAAAGTACTTCGCAATACAAGGTCTTGATGCTCTGAACAACTGGGAAGTGTTGTTAGTCTTCAGCTACTTTCAATAACAAGCAATAGTTTATCTTGACACGATGATTTCATCTTCATAAGATTGATATTTGTATACCAAGTAGTACATTATGCTTTTTGCAAAGATCCACTTGTTGGATGTCTGATTCTTGGAGTCAAAGACAACTGATAAGCAACATTTCTAAGAATGTGCATAACTGATGTGCAAGAAAAATAATGTATTATTTCTTAAGATCTCAAATATGCTGAAGATTCTTGCAGTTTTTGCTGTAACGTACCTGGTTTGTATTTATTTTCAGTCTCATAGAATTTTTGGGAGACCCTATGTCTGCTGTTGACCTCTCAAATTCCTTTCAAGTTCTAGTTAGATACCAAACCAGGCTGGATTGTAGAAAAAGCACTATCAAGGCAAAATAAGGTTATCTTACCACTGCATTCACTCTGTAATTCATAATTAATTCCCCATCCTCTATCATTTTTAACTCAAGCCTAAATACAGAGTTAAACATTCACAGAATAACTAAGCTGAGATCTCAACTTCATCCACAAAGAACTTTGGGGAGTTTTGTTTGCTGTTTAGATGTTGTTGGTTTGTCTGTTTGGGTTTTGTTTTGGTTTTTGTTTGGTTTTGGTTTTTTGAAACTGTTAATGGAAAAAGTTGACGAGATAGATTTTGCTGGGATGGAAATTTACCTTTGTGATTAACAGGTAAAATGTACAAGTTTTTCTGTTCTGTTTTGCCTTTATGGCCATTGCTGGAGCAACCTCATTCTATTAACAGCTGCAAATCAGACATAATTCCGATAGCATTATTTTATAATGTTTAATTAACAGTTTTGTCAAGCTAGATAAAATGATATACAAAAAACCCCTTAATTTTAAAAATTCACTTCCACTTCACATAGCAAATATGAAATACTTCTGTAAGCAAACAAAAATTAAGTAATGTCTAAGTAATTTCTAGTTAAAAGTCTTGAATGTTTTATTTATAGAGTAGAATATAATTTTCTTTTTTTATCACTGTTGGGTACATTTATATTTTAACTAGTTTATATTAGTTATTCCTAGTTGTGTTTTAGTAGATATGGTGGCATTTGGTCAAAGATTTGCTTTGATGAACTTGGAGGTGCTTTCCAAATTAATGATTTCTATTTTAAGACTTTTAATATATTTGATTATTCACAGAAAAACACAGTTGTATGAAATGGACCATCGATTTACAGGAATATAAACAAAAAGACAGTGTATTTTAAAAGGATTTTAAACTGTGAAGTGTTAGAGAGGATTCAGAGTGATGGTGACTTCATTGTAACGGCCATGGAAAGAATAGGAAAAAGTGACCCTAGCAAACCTATTATTTGTCTTTTTCACACAAATTATAGTGCTTTGGTTGGTGGAATCACCCAAAACCCCACTGAAATGTGAATATCTAATTCACAGGGGAAGATTCAGTAAAAACATATTCCTTTTTTGGGAGTTTTCCCCTTCGTTTTCTATGGTTTGCAGTATGACTTTGCTTGAAAAGCCTTCACAGATTCCAGCTGCAACAAGTCCTCTTTCATAAGTATTTGCATGTTTCTTACTCTAATGGTACAAGTTGAGTAGGAATTAGAGAGAACCTATTTATATACAGACTTCATAATGCTGACTCATTCCCTTTCTGTTACTCTCTCTCCCTCTTAACGGAGAATATCTTAATTTCTTTGGTCTTTTACAGGACTTTTATTACCCTTTTAATGATCTCTTTGTAAAACCATCACGAAAGAAATTTAAATTTCCATTGTGTATGTTTTATGAGCTATTTGACTAATCTGTACTATGGGGGGTGGGGTGGGAGATACCAAACCAAACCAACAAACCAACAAACAAAAAACAAGTCAGCAAAAACTTGGTGGTCTTCAGACCCACACTTCATGTCTATAGAAATTTCTATGCTTTCCTTTTGGGTAGGAAATAAAATTCTCATTTAAGGAAAAATCTTTGTAGTCATAAGTTTATGTTACAATTTGCCTAAGAAAGTCAAAGCAAATTAGAGAAAGAGGATGTCAGGTAATTATGCTGTGAACTGAACTTCCAAACTGTGGTTCAGTTGAAACTACTAACATATATTACCAAATTTATATTAACAAATTTTATGTCTTTTCAGTCCTAGACTGTTAAAGCTGACATGTCACAGTTAAAAATCCACAAAGAGAAAATACAGCCTGAGGAAGAAAAACTATCTTTGTGATATATAAGGAAAATGTGTCTCAGTAAAATTAAATTACATCTTTAATGAGCTAAGAACTTCTTTTTAATCTCAGTGAACTATTTTCATGTGATTTCTGATGCCTATGAGTTCCAGAATAATTGAAATACTTTTACCTGAATCAATTGTTGACTTTGACTATGGTAACATAAGAAAGCAAAGTTTTTTTCTTTTTAACATTTTTCCAAAAATTTTTGATTTAGCTACTAAATCTATTAAAGGAAATATTAACTAAAAAGGTTAAAAAGTGCCATTATGGTTTTTTATGTAAAAATTCACATTTAGTAGACATGAGCCCAAAATTTGTTGATAAGGGGCAGTGAATGAGTTGGTGTAATTACCTGCGAAATTTTTCAGAAATAAGGCTCAGTGTGAAAACTGTTTCTGATAACGCTTGGATTCTTTGTGTATTGATATATTACTGCTGATAAGAGACCCAGTTAAATACCACATCAGTGTTAGACTTAATGACAATTATTTAGAGTATGCAGAAGCTGCTAGGAAGGTGATCCCATCAACATTATTACAATATTTATTTTCTGTTCTCATGTGCAGGAAAGACTAAATATGTGAAGGAAACAGACATTATTTTGTGGCTTCTGTTTAAGGCTGTGTCATAATTTTCCAGGTTGTACTAGATTTGACCTGGGACAGAGTTAATTTTCTTCACAATAGCTGCTCTGGGGCTATGGTTTGGACTTGTGTTGAAAACAGTATTGATCAAATAACTGGTTGCTGGTTGGTGCTGAGCAGTGATTACAGAATCAAGGCTTTTTCTCCCTCTCATACCACCCCACCACCCAGAAGGCTGGGAGTGCACTAGAATTTGAGAGGGGACATAGCCAGGACAGCTGACTCCACCTGACCAAAAGGATATCTCATACCATATGATATCACACTCTGCATATAAACCTGGGAGAAGAAGAAGGAAGAGGGAGATGTTTAGAGCAATGGTATTTGTCTTCCCTAGTCATTATTAAATGTGATGGATCCCTGGATTTCCAGAGGCTGAATATCTGTCTGCCAGTGGGTAGTAGAATTAATTCCTTGTGTTTTTTGCTTGTTTCCATAGATTTTGCTCTTGATTTATCTATTAGACTGTCTTTATCTCAACCCAGGAGGTTTTTTTCTCTTTTACTCCTCTGATTCTCTCCCCTATGCCACTGTGGGGGAAAGCCAGCAACCAACTGCATGGTACTCAGTTGCCAGCTAGGACTAAGCCTCTACAACAGTTTTTACAGAGCTTTATTTATACATTTCCATTTGTCTGATTAGAAAGTCTCTTGCTAAAAGCTAAAAGTTTTGACTGCTTAACCAGAAGTTCACCCACCCCAGCTGCAGAAAAGGCTGTGTCTGTTCAGACAGTTGTTAAATACCCACAGAAGTATCCATCAGACATGGGCAGATCAGTCCTATTGAATAGGCCATAGGTATCCATATTAAGTCTGACATGTTTAAAAATGCGGAGTAATTTGTTCATATTCATTTGCCATCTGTGTTGCACATGTACAGTGACTCTGTGCCCAAACTGAACTGGATTCTCTGAATATGTCCACAGTAGCAAGTAATGCAGATAAATAGGACTGGGCTTGCAGAGTGAAACAGCTGGTTCTGGGGATGTGATATACACATTAAGTCTTTCAAAACAACTTCACTTTGAACTGTACATCCATCAGCTGTCTGGGTGCCAGGCAAATACTTGGATTTCTCAACAAGTTCTTGGTCTTCTCAATAAGTTCTGTTCAAAGTGTGTGTTGAGGACAAGAGATATACTTCAAAATTCACTTCTAAACAAAATTGAAATTACTCTTTAAATGTCCCTACTCGCCTCTGCTTAAAACTGACCATTGGAAAATAACAAGTAATATCTGAATGTTTAGGAGAAAAAAATACATTTTTTCTTTGTTGTTTTCTTCTGATGTTGGCTTTTATGGAAATGGATTAGTCAACTAAATCTTCCACTGGGAGTAATCCTAAATTATGGATTTACTCTTTAATAGGACCAAGTATTAGAGCTGAGTTTCTATAGTGCCATGTCCTAGGGGGAAGGAACAGTTGGATAAATGCAACTCTACTGCTTCACAAACTAGATCAGGCATCAGCTTTTAAAAATTCTACTGCAAACAGGATTCTTGGAAACTAGGTTTCACATCCAGGAATGAGTAGCACATTCTATGAATAGTCTTTGTAAGCAAATGTTATTACACTAACCAAAACTTTCTCTCATTACAAGCACAAACTTGATAATTGAGAAAAACACATTTTAGTGGTCTATTACAGCCTCTCCGAGAGAATAAACAGCTCAATTATTGAAATGAAGCTGGATATGAAGTAAACTATAAAAAATGTATTGGTTTTTCAAGAGGAGTTCTCACTTTTAGCATCTATGAAAGATAGGTGAACACTTTGAATTTATTTTTCATAACCTAACCCCCACTTATTTATTTCTATAAAACCAGAAACCTTTAATGTTTATAATTTAAAAACAAACAAAAAATTATAGCCTACAGAAGCATATGAGAGAATATAAACTTGTAATGTTGCTGTGCATCCTATAGGTCTCAGACAAGAAAATATATCAGACTGACTTAGAAAAGAAACATTTTGGAAATATTATATATGGCTATACTGTGCTTTTTCAGAATTTCAATATATTCACTGAAAAAATATATTTATTTTGCTGATCAACATTGTTCATTTGCTAAATTTGACTAATCAAGTCCCGCTACACCTTGTTGCTCAGGACATTGTTCAACCACCTTTTGAATGCCTCCAAGAAAAGAGACTTCACAACCTCTCTGGACAACCCATTCCAGATCTTGGTCACCCTTCCAGTGAAAAAGTATCTTTACATACACTGGCAGACATGTGGTAGGTTTTAGTAGATCCAAAGCTTAGTACAGATGCAAAATAACACTTTAATTTACACAATGCACATGCAGGTAAGGAACATGGGCCTTTTTTTACCTGGGGCAAGAGGACAGCTTTATGTGATTAATTGGACTGGAATCCAGACATGATAAACAAATCTTTGCCATAATTTTGCTGTGATTCCTGCTGGTCCATTGCACTTGTTTACTTGGCCTTTTTAACTTGCTAGAGACCTTGCCCAGAGTAAGGATCTCCTGCGCATAAAGATGAAACTTAAGCAATACTTATGCAAACATGCTGTTTTGCAGGTTGGCTGAAGATTTCTCTGCAAAACTATTGTCCTCATTCTTAGGATGATACAATTCAGTAGTTCCCCCAAGCACCATCTTTTCTAAAAAGCCCAAGACTTTAAGGACTGAACAAATCTCGCAGCCGCTTGCTGTGATGATCATACTGCCTGTGTGACTGTCTCTGCTCTCTGCTTGTCCTTCTTCAGCCTCCTACCAGAGCCCAGTACATATACCTAGCACTGTCAAGATAATAAAAAAAACTGATAGAGGGAAGAGAGGTAGGTGAAAAAAATGTCATGCTTACGTTCTAGCCTATATCCCGCTTCTCTGTCTTTTGTCCACTTCTAGCTGCTGGCAAATTCATGGTCCTCTGAACGCCAGAAAGTATCTCCTAGGACAAGTGAAAAACAGCACAATTCGGGAAACAACAAGACATGGAGTCTCCCGTTTTTGGAGTCAGATATTCATTGACAACCTGAACAAAGTGCCTGTGACAGCTGAGCAATCCACTGCCACTTCTCATCTCAAACATACCATTACGCCAACAGCTGCCATGTGTCTCAGTTTCTCTCACTTTTCCATGCTTATATGATTCCCATCGACCATCTTCCTTATTTCTTATTCAACTGCCTCCAGAGCCAACACCTAACTTTGCCATGGTCTTGTTTACAAACTTACTTGTCAGAAATTAATAGAAAATTTGTGCATTAAAGGAAGTTTTTTATATCCTAAAAACTTTCTATCACAAAACAGGATTGAAATCACACACACACACAAAAAAAAAAAAAAAAAAAAAAAAAATTAGAGACTAACAATATAAATATTTCAATTATTCAAAAAATTAAAATAGAAATTATTTTTATGCCATCGAGAACTAATGGTTGAAAAAATGAAACTGTCAGCTGACTTCTTTGAGCATTTTTGCCTTTTTAAGTTACTACATTCACAGGGCATTAATACTTTCCATATATCCATTGAAAATATTTTACCACTTTGACTGTTGCATCTTTTTCTCCAAAATTATTGAATTTCAAATTATGAGAAAAGATATTTGGAATACATATATGAGACAGGATCCAGGGATTAAAATTCCATAAATGCTTCAGCTAGCTTGAAAGATTTTTTTTTAAATATATTTATTCAGGAAAGAGAAGGCTAATGTAAATATCTTAAATTACACTAAAATTCATAACATTTTTGAGAACATTGTGTCACAGCCTTTCTCATCACTAACAGCAGATTCTTTGGCAGCTTCTCAAGTTAACTGATAATGAGGATCGCTCTGTCTTAATAGCATAACCATAGACTAACATTAGACTATTAGACATTCCAGCAAGTGCATAGAAGAGTATCATTAAAATTAGGTAATCAGAGGCAACACAGAGTAGCAGTCAAGCAAAGCAGTACATTATCTTGGAAAGAACAAAATAGTGTTGTCAATAATTCAAGTAAATTAATATTAAAACAAAAAGGAGGAAAAATGATTTTGCCATGTCTTAGTATGTGAGCAGGTGTAAGCATTGTTTTGTAAATTAATAAATTATGATCAAATACTTGATCAAATATGCTATTTAGGTTTTCCATTACCAAGATCTGTATTCAGCTTGTCAGGGTTTAAAAATGTCCCTGGAGCTCACATCATTCTAATTTTACTGGGGAGTAGACTGAAAGTTGCATATGGACAAATGTCAACATCAAGGGCCTCGTAACTACTAACTTCAATTCACTGATGTATTTGAATTTAGAAGGTAAAAGAAGAAAAATAACATGGATCAAAAGATTTGATTTTATTATTCTTATTGAAAAAGTCTTTCAGTAATCAAAAGAAATAAGAAAAGGAAGGGAAAGTCCTTTAATCACAGAAATTGTTAACTGAGTGGCATACTTGTAGAAATGGAAAACTTGAACAGATATTTGATCAAGAATTTGGCTTTTATTAATTTTTGTCCCTAAAAAGCCAAGCTTAAATTCTGTGTTAGAGAATGTGGAAAGTGAGGGTGTGTACTTGTTTAAGCTATTGTTTAAGGGCTATTCAGTATAAGAGAAACAAGTAACAAAGAAATTTATAATTAAAAATACGTGCACACAAATCTAAAAGTAACAACAGTGACAATAATAAAGATCAGAGCTTGGATGGTGGACAGGACATAAAGGAACTACTCAGATACAGCCTTGTACAGATACATGGAACACTGTAACTGCCAGAGGGAAAAAAATAGCAAGAGTATTACAGGTTACTTGAGTGGGATTTGTGGAATATATAAAACTTACTATGGGATGTTTAGGGTAAGGGTCAAAGATGGGCAAAAGGGGGCATCATGTGACATCAGAAGGAACAAGTGTGGGAAGACAGAGGACAGATGGGATAAAAGGGAACAATTGCATGTAAAAAAGGCCAGTCAGTACACTCTCAGTCTATACCATCTTTTTATTATATAAATCCATTTTCTTGAATATTTTTTCCTATGTAATTTCACTTTCTGTCTCCCTGCAAAAGGGAAAAGAATCAACTGTATCTTTCAGCATGGACAGGGACTCCAGGTACCAAGTTTGGCTCCAGCAGCCAGGGAGAAGGGAGTCTTGGGCTGAAGCAAAGTAGGCAACACTTTTAAAGTGCCTTAACAGCTCAAATCACAACATTCTCTAAAATGGATGTTTTCTATTTTGAAGCCTCAATACTAGACTGGAAGAGTTGCATTTTGAATACAATATGTTATATTGAGAGTTTCCATGTAGGTACATTTTGTTTTTTCATCTCAAGCTTTTATAAATATAGGGAAAATACTCTCTACAACAATGGTTTATAAAGAAGAAAATTAAAAGTCAGCAAAGTGACTATTTCTTCATCTATTTTTTACAGCATGAGAAAAACATGAAAGCTAACCTCAAAACTCAAAGATAATGAAGGTTAACTGCACTGAATTGGGATGAGATACATTACACCATAGTCTTGTTTCAGAAAAGAAGGGAAAAAATCATCACTTATTAGTGATGTGAAGTTACTATCTTTATATGTTTATATTGGAATGAAAGACACAACTCCAAGTACCATAGCATCATGTACACACAAAAATATTAAGAAAATAACAAAATATAACAGATGTGTTCCACAAAGAATAGCAAATGTGTACCTTCATCTAAAAAAATGCATCTTTTAGGCATTTTGTGTTAATGATAATTTTAGGCATTTTGTGTTCATTTTTTTTGAATTCCACCCCCCCGCCACCATCTGTTTCCCCAAAAAGGCCTTTTTTTCTCTGGCTTTTATGAGTTTTGCCAGCAGCAAGGATTATTTTCCCACAACTCTCATGGTAAATTAGAAATGGCGAACCTCTAAAGGCTTGGAAGCACAACTGAGATAAACAATTTATCTGAAACTTTTCCTAGTGGCCTAGGGCCTTTTGTGGGAGTTTATCATTCAGCATTCCACCACACGTTTGGAGAATTAACACTTTATTGTGCCGCATAGGAGAAATCAAAGGAAAGCTAGTTCCAAAAGTCGTATTGTCTTGGGGAAGACTGGAAGCATGAATAGTTTGAATTGTGTTAGTTGAGGAGAGAAAATAATTTGTTGCCTTTTTTTTTTCCAAATAAATTTGCTCCCCACTTGGGGATCATCTAGCTTTATCACTTGCCAAATAAGGGTTTTGCATCAATCCACATATGTCTCTGCTTCAAATGCTTTAGAGAAGCACTTGAAGTCTCCAGGAATAGAGTCTACTCCCTGTTACACTGACAGTGCAGCTTAATTCTGCTCATTATTTCCTTTTGTACCTGTGTAAGAAAAAAGCTCATTACTCTCCTAATTTTATTCCGTACCTGTAATACTAAATCATCTTAGAAAAGGGAAAGGTGTCTGATGTTATAATCTGGGCTGCTGCTGAGTAATCATAGCTCTAACACTCCATAGTTCTGGATCCTTATATCTTTTATTCTTCTACCCTATGCTCTATGTAATTTTCTTTCCCTGTTAACTATGGGCAGAGCCTTGTTAAATTGTTCTGTGGTCACAGTTCAATACTACTGTGGTCACAGACAAATTGCAGGCAGTGCATTTACTCCAGTCCTTATCCCAATTAGTTTTCTTGTACCATTACCATTGCTACTGTAAAAGGCCACTCATTGAATACCTAACATTTATAATCCCAGACCTCAAAAGTACTTTCTCTTTTCTTAGTTTGTTCCATAATATTTAATTTTTCTTAGTCTTTTAATGGTGCTCCCTGAAATAATAATGTATCTTAATTTGGATTTCAGACATGGTTGTTACTCTGCCAAAGTATTTCAAAATCCCTTTTTTTTCTTAATAAGAAACTGGATTAACCCTAGAAGAATACTTCTGTTGTAATTGGGACGATGGAAACTGTCTGCAGGTATTACATTAATAAAAATTATGCAGCTGATTGTAAAGACTGCTCCAGGACAAGAATGTGGGGATTTTTTGGGTAGATTTGCTGAAAAAAGGAAAGATCATACTTATAAAATCTCCATTAACGATTTTCCTATTTTAGATACTATCTCAGTAATGCTGAAATAGATTCTGAATAGAAAGTAAAAAGTCTACTCTAGAAATAGATTCTGTAACTATAGTTTTACTAATTTACATTGTTTCTTCAGTGCCACTTTGCAATTATAAAATGCATCAGGCTGTGATGTTTTTCTGTCTACCTAATGGACAATTCATCTCATTGCAGTAATAACCTGCCAAATTTCCACTGCAATTTTGTAAATTTCCAGGGCTTTCACAGATCAGAAACTGAAGAAAGACCTTGCATTTTAGCTGATTAAACTGTACTCCCTATTCCAACAAGTGAATATAAGCAGCATTTTTATTTCTACCATTCTGACCACTGAGGCACTCCTATCAAATCTCTCCAAGCAGCTGAATCAGAGTAATGATTCTCAGAAATACGGATTTATCACTGCTGCCTGCCCTCTTGCTATCAACCTCAATCTTTTATATGGATTTGCTTCTCAGAAAACAACTGACCATGACTGTTGAGCACTGTTCCTCTTTCCTAAAGGTAAACTCATAAATGCTAGAGGTGAAGGAAAGACATAACAGCATTAGTAACTACTTAAAATATGTTTTAAGAAAGGAATTCTTCATGACTTGATCATCAGCTGTAGAATAAATATGGTCACAGCTAAAAAGATTATTTAATGGGTTGCAAAAGTAATGAAGTGAAAATATAGACTGAGAAGAGCAATCACTCTTAAATGCAGTTCCACACAAAAAAAGCCTTGAGCCTGCAAATTGTGCCATTTTCATAACTTCTTTTTACCTGATGCACAAAAACTCCTTAAAGCAGTGACTGTGTGTTCATATTTGACAGTTCTGGGCACAACAGAACTTAATGAAAGAAGTACGGGAACAATAGAATCTTGCAAAAGTAACTTTTACAATTAAAAGTTAAGATTAATTTCAAAAGAGGAAACAGTTATGTGTTAGGCTGATTACATGAAAAGGTTTTCTGTGTAATTTAGATAAATGTTTTCCTGGCAATGAAACCAAATAAAAAAGTATTAATTATTCACAATGTAATCATTAAGAAATTGGGTAATGGTAATTACATTACACAGCCAAATGAAATTAACAGATGTCACCAAGAGGAATAAGATAATAATATATAATTAAATAGGGGGAAAAAAATCACAAAAAGTAAAGGCATAAAAATCTAGCAGTACCACTATTTTTAAAATGAATGTGATCTTAAAGAGGACCAAAATTAATAGAAAATTATTGCTCTGAGTGCCTTGTGCACATACTAAATTGCTAAAATTTCTGGACAGGAAGTAGAAGAGATGTTAAAAATATAGTTTCTATACCTTACTGTGTTTCTTCTCTCACAAATAAGAGGATGTATGTGAATAAAATGTTTGGAATTATTTTGTAGACAGTTTGACTTCATAATGGAGACCTGCCATTAACCACCTTTTAAGGCTTTTTGGAAAATGACATTTCATCTTCAAGCAGCACTTTCTGTCTCAGAACTTGCCCCTCTTTAAAGACATGGATTAAGACTTCATGCATCCTCTGAACACCAAATCATAATTTTCTAGATCCACACTAAAAATATGCAGTGCTAAAAGTGTTTGTTAATGGGTATGGGGTGTGGATTAACAGCAAGTAAGACTATTTGAACAGTGCAACCTGAGTACTTCAGTTATGCTTTTACTATGAATCAACTTTTGGAAAATTCCACGTCTCTTTTCCTTTAAAATATTCATATTTGTACAAAAAAAACCCTCATCTTATGGATAGATACAAAACAAAAATGGTTTTCAAAATTATTCATGTAAAATCTAATATACACAACATTTAAATTCTACAGATATTGTTTTGCAGAATTTTGTGCATGCTTTGATTTGAAAATCATCAAACTATTCCAAAGTTCTTCAAACATCAGTCATAATTTAACATATGTTTTTACAGTATTTTATACCAGTTTTTCCTACTACAAAAAAATAGAAATGTAAAAAAGGGTTCAAGGAGCTCTCCGCAGCTTCTCCTTTACTGTCTGCAAAACAAGCAAATGATCATCATGTCTTATGCCCCATCAGATGATGCAAATCAGACCTACCATTTCACTAAATTCCATTTAAGTAGACATAAAGCCAAAGATAAATATATTATATAATAATAAAAGATAAGGATATAATTGATTTTAAAATTAATTATTGGTTACAAAAACAAATACAAAAGTGCTAGCTAAAATAAAAGTATTGTTTCAGTGAACTGAAGAAAGAGATAAATGCTTTAAGAGCAGAATGAATTATTCTGAAAAAAAGTTTCATTTATTTTGAACATATAAATTCTTTTCAGCTTTTAAGAAATAAGAAATTTCAAAATTAAAAGGGAGTTTTAGGAAAAGTGATGCAGATATCAGAACTTGCCATCACTGAAGTGAAAAAAGAAATTACGCTTTCACTATATCTTATTTTCCTGAACTTCATGTTATCACTGCGTTTAGCCATATTTGTCACATTTCAACATAACCAATGCTGGCTTTAATACAATGATAATTTCTAAAATGTAGTAATTTCATAATATTAAGTTTATTTCAAAAATATAACCTCTAGGTGTCATAGTTCAATACTATCTGATTATTTTATTTTTTTCATGTGAGGAAGATTTAATGTTTTAGCACTAAATTTATTCTTTGAAAATAACTGACATTACATGGAGTTTTGATTTATAAAAGTGATACAGTAATATACTGAATTGCAAACACAAGCACAATACAGCAATTGCAATATACAGTTGGATCACAGTGCAAACATGATTCCTGTTGCTATGCTCACTGTCACAACCAAGCATCCCTCAGTGTTGGAAAGGACTGTGTGGCTTAAAACCAGTACAGATTTGTTGCTCTCTTCAGACTTCTCTCTTGCTGGCATTTATTAAATGCTCTGCTGGCCTAAGATACTTACAAGCTTCCTCCATGATGATCTTCTGTATTAGGAATAGAATGCATTCAGTTGATTAATTTTGGAAGATCATTTACAAAATAGGTTAACCCCCTTTAACTGATGAATTTGTGTATTTGCACCTAAGTCCACCTTCTGGTCCTCTTGTTGTTGAGCGAAATTCAGCTTCCTTTATGAAAGTTCTGATTCCATTCCTACATTCTTTTTGGAGCTTCTTGAGCACCATCATGCTTGCCTATTTTCTCTGAGTCCTTCTGCATTGCTGGGGTTTGCTGATAACTTTCAAATGGATAGATTGATCTCATGGCACTTGTGTTAGTATTCTTTCCAATTAATTGTTACAAGTTTTTAAAATCCATGACTTGCCATTTCAAATGTAATATAACAGAATGATCTTTCTCCTGGATCCTATAATTGGGGGGGGTTTAATAAGAAAAATAAAGTAAGACAGAATTTACCATGTTAAATGTCAGTCAAATAAATAAGCAGCTTTTTATCAGTTTTTACACCATTACAGTCAGTTCCTTCTTTTTTGTCATATTATTTACAAACACAACATATTCTTGTTGAAGAGATCCATATGGCCTTCACGTCTTTCAAATCCAGTCAGGACACAGTCCTTCTATAAATCTACATATGAGATTAGAGTGAGATGTTGTGAGTATATTTTCTGTGTACTGTTTGATTATTATTTAATCTGGATCTGACTCTACATATGCTGAGTGTTCTGGGAACAGATCAAAGACAGATTAATTAACATATGTTCCAAGCACTTTTCTGACAATTTGGATTCTTGGTTTCTTTGACATACACCTTTCTTGTCCTCTTAGTTTTTGATAGCTGAATTACTAATTCAAACAGGAACAAAAA
>VXBR01011320.1:640250-732357 GCA_013400215.1 Cisticola juncidis
AAAAAAAAAAAAAAAAAAAAAAAAAAAAAAAAAAAAAAGAATAAATTGTCAGAAGCATTTTAGGCACAGAACAGAACCTTACAAACATGCCAAGGAAAATAGCATCCCTGTTTAGTAGGATGATTGCTACTGTTTTAACATTCTCCTCTGGTGCAATTGGTATATATATATATATGTATGTATGTATATATATATATATATATATATATGCAGCTATCTAATTTCACCAGTTACTTAAATAAATTCTAAATTATATATATATTGATTCACTTGACTTAGCTGATTCCAAAGAAGCCATTACTGTCAATCAAATAAATTATATGCATTTTCAAATATTTATGTTTAGTGACTCATATAGTTAATGGGAAAAAATAAAAAGCGTATTTAAAATTATGGGTCATTTGAAAGACTATCTATCACTTCCTTACCCTACATTAGCACAGATACATTTTGGCATGTATTTGTTTGCTTCAGTTAAATCTGACATTACAATATATGTAGGATAATCTGGAGAATTTTTTTTGATTCATTCTGGAGTTTTGCTGTGGTAGCTAAGGATGAAAACTTACATTCACCAATTCTAGCTCTTGCTGGGCAAAGGTTTGAGGAATGCACAGCATAAAAGCTGCAGAGATCCTTCAAAGTTCATTGCCTGAACGTGACACTACTGACGGTGTAAAGGGAGCTACACATTTTTGTAATGTCCAGGAAACACACAACAGTCCAAAACGTGAGCTTCTCTACCACCTACTTGTGACCCTCAGCTGGGGGCACTCAAACACTTGACTTGCTAAGAAATAATCATCAGCTATGCCAGCCTTCAGCTGCTTTCCATTCTCCACTGCCAGTGAATTCCATTATTTTACAAAAGAAGAATTCAATGGCAATTACAGGGAGACAATGGGAACATGGGCCTGTAGCCTACTATGTGGGATTCTTACAAAAGAGCGGTGAAATAGGATTCTGACCATTGTTGCTAGGGTTGCTTCTTCAGTTTGTTTAGTTAGTGATGTAAAAGTGCTGCTGAGAGCAGAGAGCATAACCCATGCAAACGCACTAATCACTAATTTGAGCAAGTGTACACTCTTGAGAGCCCTCCTGGTCTAAAGAAGCATTATTCATTTTTACTTCTCTAAAAAAAGAAGACTGGGGGTCTTCTCTGCTCCACAGAGAAGAATTTATCACAAGAGGGGGAGAAAGCTGCCTGATAAACACAACTTTATGAATCTTTTACTTCAGGTCCTCACTGGACTAAGGTTATCTGGCAGAGCTCAGCAAGCCCAGGTACCTGATCGCCTTTCTCTCCCCACGACATTCCCATACTCAGGTAATATGGTGAGAGCTCACAGTTTTATTCAGGATCAGCTACTACACACAAACAAACAAATTCCATCAGATTCACATGATCCAAGAAGAAGTTCCAGGCTTGTGTTTGCAGTAAAGACTATTTCTAAATATTTTTCATCAGTTTGATTATTCCCCTAAAATATTTTAAGATGAAAGAATCTTAAGATCATTAAATTTGGAAAAGACCTCTGAGATCATTGAGTCCAACCATTAACCCAGTACTACCATATTCACCACTAAACCACATCCCAAACCTTCTGAACACTTTCAGGGATGGTGGTTCAGTCATTTCCCTGGGCAGCCTATTTGCAATGCCTGACCATCAGTAGCTTTTTTTGTGATTGATATATATTCAGTGTCGATGTAGAGGTTTCACATTTGCTGATTTTGCTTGTTGAATTTAGTTTAGTGGTTTAAATATTTTCTTATTGTGAAAATAAGATTAGGAGAAAAGGCAAAACAGGCTCAACTTAAAAGATATATAAAAAATAGATTTATTAAAACACACCAAAAGAAAGAGGGAAATAAAAGACTAAAATGAAGCTTTTCAAAGCACTTTTCCTCTTTCTTCAACAGTTTACTTTCTCACATACAACATAAAGAGACAAAACTTGTAGTTTTCAGTCAGTTTCACCATTAAAAAATAACATTTCAGCAGTTCTTTTAGGAAAGGAGTCTCTTTTAGAAACTTCTCTGGAATTTCTCTACTAACAACATAAAAGTTGTCTTGTGGATCTCATCTCTCACGTGGCCCATGATGTTACCTGGTGGCTCACAGGGAGAAAAGAGAAGGAAGGCTCGAACAAAGCCTCAGTTTTATATGGGTATTACCAAAAGTCGCATTCTGCTTTCTCAGTAGTCAAACCACATGCCAGTCGTCAAAATCTTGACTATTGATAGGTCCTTGATAGGTCCTTGGCTTTTCTAAAGAAATCCAAGATCCTGACAAAGCAAAAGTCCATATTCTTTTTCAACTAAAAACCAAACTGTGTTAACCTATAACGGTGGATAATATAATTGCCAGAAATCTAAGATTCAACATACACACATTCAAAGCTACATCTTATCTACCTGGTCATCAGGATGCCAAAAAATTGCAAACTGTAACTTTAAGAGTAATAAATAAAAAACAAAGCTACAATTCTATTAACTCACAGTTGCAATAAAATAATGCACGGTGCTATGATTTAAAGGTCTTTGCAAGTTATTATTTCAGTAAAAATACCAGTTGTACTTACAGAGGGTTTTTTTACTGTCTTTATTGTTTTCTTTTATTGTCTTAATATGTAGATACTCAGTCTCTAAAAGCCACCATAATCTAGGAGTAGCTGGAATCTTTCCTTTGTGTCTCTTTCTCTTACAGAATAACCCAAAAATTCCAAAAGAGTTTTTAAAATACTCAGACCAATTTAAACTGGAAATATTTTTTTCATCCCTTCTAAACTAAATGCTTAGAATGCAGCTTGATTTTCTATAATCAAGTTTCTCTTCATTAAAAAAAATGCATTTACAAAAACAAATCCTAGATAAGGCTGAGTTTCCAAATTGTAGCACCTTGTGCTGTGATTGCAATTCAGAGTGATATGCTGCCACTTCGAATTATTTTGCGTTGGCAGCTGTGGGGTTTTTAGAATTACAAGTTAATTTGGGCAACAGCCAGAATAAATAAAGTGATGCAAAAACGTCTCTACATTTATTGTACTTGAATGATTGGAAATTTTTTTAGCTTCACTGCTCCAGAATACTTTTATGTAACAGCAGGAAGTGTGTAGACTTCAAACTAAACTACTTCTTTGATGTAACTTTTAAGAAAACTACATAAAAGTTATAGTTTATTTTAATTACCGAGGCAAATTAATGAGTTCATGGGATCAATCAGTGAAAATCTTATAAACTGACTTACTTAAAGCTAGAGGTTAGACAATTATTATTAGAATGCATGTTTAAGGTTTTGGGTTGATTTAATTTCTTCACTTTCCAAAAAACTTTAAGATTCGAATAGCATTTGGAGCCTCAGAAGCTCTTTCTCCTACTTATTCCATTTCAGTAAGTGTATTTCACGTAGAAGTTTGACTTGGATAATTTGTCTTTCTGTTTTGAAACAACAACAAAACAAACAAAACAAACAAACCCCCACCACCACCCAGAAATTCTTCCCTATAATTCATAAATTATTCTCTATAATTTATAAAATGCCATTGCTTAGATTCTTAGATAGAGAATACTGAACAGCTCATACATTCCTTTCAGTATCACTTAATTTACCTTGGTTTCTGAATGGACTGAATGAATCCAGAAGCATCTTTATAGGTTTGTTTTTTCAATATTTAAGAAGCCTTAAGCACTCCAGAAATTATTTTTAAAAATCCAGTATACAAACTAATAAACTACAAACTAAAAAAGCACGAGAAAAGTGTCTGCAGCCATACATTTTCTATTTGACCTGCACATGTGCCTGGATGATGGATACTGATATCCTGCTGTATAATATCTGTGCCTGACATTAGTAGTCAGCTTCGGTGATAAACAGAGTTTTGAATTTTTCAATAAGATCCTTATACTGGACATTAATTCCAACATGAATGAAATCAGTTTAAAAGTAGATGGAAATGTTTGGAGATTATATGGGATGCCTGTATGGGTTTGGAAATTTTTGCCAACTCTGGTCTTTTTTTTCAGGTGAGTGTGTACACAAACCTCTGCTGAAGAAAAACACTCTTGCCATTCTTCAAGAATTGTCCTTCTTAATCTAAGCAAAGGCTTCTATCTAGAAATTATTCTTGGCAATATTGGCAATACCAATCATTAAAAAAAAAAAAGAAGTTTGCTTTTCTGTTTTCATAAGCTTGCTTATCAAGTTTTCCAAGCTGACACATACAAGTGTTTATCCTGTATCCTTAATGTCATTTAATGTCATTTAACAACAGTTTTCTTTCTTAAATAATCCTTGCCTTAAATACGGAAAGTTAGGTATAGTATTCCATGTAAGATTTGTAACTGAGGAACAAGTAAGAAAGTAGATGAGGGGAAAGGTCTGTGAGGAATTTGTGAATTGTTCAGTGAGAAGAACAATGAGTGATGAGAACAATGAGTAAAATTTCAAGTTCCTAACTGTATATGTACATATCTGATCCTTGACTTTTTCTAAGTGCCTTGCAAATATTAACCAGGACTAATGAAATTGAAATTTTAGTAAATTTTCATCTCTCATCTTGATCAAAAAGAAGGTATTAGGCTTGAAAAAATCATAGTTAATACTAAATGGTACTGTGGAAATCTGTGTTTACCCTTCTGAGATAATAAATAGATTTTATCAGTAGCTTAAATTAAACACTTATTTGCAATAATTAATTTGCAAGTTAATCTTTAAATGCTGGATGTATATTGACCCATTCAAAAAATTGTATTAGAAAAATTTTTGTTGCATCAAAGTATCCAGAATGTTCAGAGAAAGAATTTATCTTTACAGAGTGCAAATTATCTTCTTTTAAAATTACACGAATCAGAAACTCTTTGTTTATTTTTAGTACCTGGATATGGCATTTGTCATGAATGTTCACTGTTATTGCCATACTTCAGCATGCTTCTCAGAGACTTCTTCAGATAATGCCTTGTTTAGATAGTTTTACATATGGATATGGATACACATCTTCTTGTGCTTACACTTTAGAACCCTACTGGACCTAATGGAAATTTAACTGATACTCCATTAAAACTAATTTTTTTCTAACATTAGAAGGCACTCAAGGCTGTAGACAAAGACAGTATCTTCTGCTGGACCAACAACTGTAACTGGGAAGATTTTGGAAAAAAATTAGGTACAAAATTCTTTACTTTGGTCTAAATAAAAACAGAGAAAAAAATTGTCTCTGTAGTTTAATATGCATAAATTGGGCATTCTTTAAAAGCACTGGTAGTTGGCATCTGTGAGAAAGGAGGTATTTAATTAGAAGTGAGGAGAGAGAAAGACATAAAATTGGGGACAGAGAGGAAGGAGACAGAAGGAGTTATGCAGCCTAAGAAAAAGGGAATGATTTGTGTCTTGAAGTTTTGCTATACAGGATTCAACCAAGCTTTACATTTTAATTTATGACCTCATCTTTGGAAGTTGAGCTGGTGATCAGTGAAATGAAGTTCTTCCTTACTAAGTGCTACATTTTTGATAGTTTTTAAAGTGTGTTAACTATTACACATAAAGTGAATTTATCAAAAGAACGCTTTTTCATCAGGAAGATATGATACCATGAAGTTACCATTTGTTTTATAGCTGCAGAAATATACATCACACAACAGAGTGATAAAAAATCACTTTTGGAAGTAAGGCTTCATCTCAATGCCATGCATATGTTTTTTCCCTGGATAGTAACTATAATTACTATAGCAACTGTTAATGAAATTTTTGCATACACAATTATAACATTTTCATGCTCTGGAAGGCAACTGTTTTAATATTTATTAGTTTCACTGAGCCTAAAAAAATAAGAAGTAATTGAAAATATTATATAAGTTCATAGGTATGGCTATGGCTACTAATTGTGAAGAACTACATAAAAAAACCCAACCAAACAAACCTCAAAAAATTATTCAGATGACATTTAATTTTAAAATTAAATGTATCTGCAACAACAGGTATCTGAAATCTATATTGATGAGATCCAGGCTGTTATTCTTGTCATTTCAGGATTCTATTAGCTCTGAGTTTTAATACCTGTGTGTATTCATGTAAAGTGTATACATAGTGAAATGTTTTCTTGCTATTATTTGACTCCCATGTGCTACCATTCTTTAAAAATAATCCTGCTGGAGATAAATTCAGAATCCTTATATGAATTCTATCAGTTCCATGATGTATTTTGTGTGATTTACCCATCCCAACAGAGTTTTCTTCTCATGTCTTCTGCCTCCAGCTGGGGAGAGTTGGAGAGAAACAGTACAAATGAAGATTTGTAATTAATTAATCAACTGTACAAAATTCTGAAACAACAAATGCTACCACCCAGAAATAGGATGAGGGTTAGTTATCCATGGGGAAATAAAGACTCTATTAAACTTCCCAGTCCTTCAATATCCTGATGTTCCCTGACAAGACTGAACTGCAGGTCAAATTCATCTCATTCATCACACAGTGTAAATCTGATGGCTTAGAAAACACATTTCAAGGTTGTGTTTGGTAAAGTTAACCTAAAACAACAGCTTTCCCTTCCTCATACCAAATTCTTCATTTAGATTCCTATTTTCCTTTTTTTCTTCCCTGACCTTTCAGTTTTTATTGCATAACATTGGTTTAGAAAAGCACGTAACAGAAAACCACCTGTGCAGGCATGCACTATGGCAACTTAATAGGAAAGAAAATACTAAAAGAAACAAATCACTTCTACCTCCGGGTTTTAGTTTTTCAATTTTCATAGTTTTTCACCTACCATGGCAATGGGACTAGAGTAGTGTGACCAAAACTCATTAAAAAAAGTAGACACATTTCCACTGAATTAAATAATGTTTTGTTAGAACTTGAAGAAACAGATAATCATGGAGAAAATACCAAGGAAAAGGAAGATAATTCACTTTTTATTTGGTTGCTTCTAAGTATAACCTGAATCTGTGGTTCATGAAATATTTTAGGGTGAAAGGAGTAATACTGAAGATTACATAATGTACAGATTCTTTAGGTAACCATATATTTAGGATATTTTAAAAATATGTTAATTGTATTAAAATTTTTCCTTGAGTTACTATTCATACTGTTTAGTGACACTTCATTGTTCATAGCCTGAACCATCAGAGCCTTGTACCAGATATTATCTCTTTCTGAAATATTTTACATCTTCAGTAAGCCAACTCTGCTGCAAACCAGAAGCTGGTAAGTTCTGATACAGCTTTAGAGGTTATGCTATCAAAAGTAAAAGGAAAGGGAAGAAGCCATTAAATAGAGGTTTTCTAAAAAGGAGAGATGCAGTAAAATTCTCACATTGCTCCTACATATATATACATATATATATGTATATATATTAGAATCTTTAGGCACATGACTAAAGGAAGCCCTTCATCACAGTCCTTTCTAACGTAATTTTGTCACCCTGAGCCCTCCTAATTCCAAGTAATTTCTGTGCTGTCTAACCCTCTAAAAACTCCACTTCCAAATATAGCTCTGTGTTTAGCAGATGCATTCTGTAGTGACAAACTTTACATGCAGACACTTATCCATAAACCCTTAAAAGACAGATGTTTATCACTTAGAGTTTACCTACGGGCACAAGGTGCTGGTGTCTACCCTTCATGTATCAATTCATGGGTTTATCAGTTCATTAGTATTTCCTATATTTTTAATGGAAGATGAGAAATCAAGTATCTAGGGTGAATTTATAGAGATATCCAAAATCCTTTAGGATGTCAAAAGCATGAGGAAAGAAGGAGGACTTAAAATTGATGTAATCACTTCTGTTCTCCTACCTTTCTTTCCAACTCAGAACCAAATTTCTGATTTCAGTGAGGAAACCTTCAAATGGTCATCTGTTTGAATATTTAATAAAATACCGACCATATGAAGTACATTCTATATATGTCTTCATTCTCCAAGCACTTTACCATACATGTTGCTAATGTTCTTCAAAAGGAGGTCAATTTATATATTTAAAATTATATATTTTGGATTGCTATGCCTTTCAGTAAATTTGGATAAAGCCATGGAGACCAGATTTATTACTCTGTGTTTCTTTAATATATTAAAAACTGTGTAGAAAATGATGTGGGTTTTTTTTATTTAATGCCTTATGGAGATGTTCTGAATAGTATTTGTTCTGGAAAAAAACGCAGAGTATTTTATTTTATTACATATTTAGAAAGCTGTGACTTATTGTTTTTTACATAGAGCCACAGAAAATAAGTCATTCTGATAGGTTTCTTGTTTGGATTTTGTTTGCTTGTTTATTTCTTCGTCTGTTACGTGCTTTGCATAATGTTTCAGTCATGAATGGTCAGCCCTGAGAATGCAGAACTTTTCTTACACTTTTACTTCTTATTACATTACTTTTTGTCAAATATGTTTAAACTTATAATTCCATATGAGGCAGAAAAATACTTCTCAAATAAAGAACAATTATATATACTGATTAATTGAATTATCACTGAAAAAATGGACTTTGAACACTGAAAAAGAAAACCTTGATTTAATAAATAAAAGTAGAAGTACAAAACAGTATTACATTGTGAAAAACATTAAGCAATCTTCATGTTAAAGTTTGAACCATGATTCATACAAGCTGACCTGATTTCAGAGGCTGGACAAAGAATTCATTGAAAGCAGTACTGAGAAGGATTTGGGAGTTAGCAAAAAGCTCAACGTGACCTGGCTGTGTGCATTTCCAGCCCAGAAAATTAATTCCATCCTGGGATGTATCAAAAGAAGTGTGGCCAGCAGGTCAAGGGAGCTGAATCTCCTGCTCTACTGTCTTGAGACTACACCTGGAGGGCTGTGTTCAGTTTTGGTACCTCTAAAGGAGGATATGGACTTGTTGCAGTGATTCCACAGGAGGGATCCAAATGTTAGTGTAGAAACACATAATCACAGAAGATGATTATATGCAGGTGCTTTTATTGGAGAGCTCTGGGAATCAGGGGTATAGACCCAAATGACTCCAACATGGATTTGAGATGGACATGTTTTTATACCTTTTGCATTATATAACTACACATTAATTATTAAACTTACATTGTTCTATTGTATACACTGATTTTAGCCAAGCATGAATTTCCAAGCTCCCCAAACATAGCTTCTCATGATTCTTATTTCAATTATACAATAATCAAATTCAATTACCAAATAATCATCAAATCTAACAATCACATAATTTATCATTTACTGGTTACACAGGTGCAGTTTTATATGATCTAGTAAAGACAGTCCATTCCCAAGCCTACTCAACCCTGGCTCCCTTTCCTAGGGCCTACCTTTCTTTCCATCCCCCCTGAATCTACTGTATACAATTCCCATGATTTTAAAATATTTTACCCCATGCTATCACAAATATGATGCTTCATCTTGGCTGCATCACCTCTGCTATGAAAACAGACTCAGAGAGTTGGGTCTGTTCCGCCTGGATAAAATAAGGCTTCAGGGAGACCTTACAGCAGCCTTCCAGTGCATGAAAGGGAACTACAAGAAAGCTGGAGAGGGACTATTTAGTAGGACACGTAATGCTAAAACAAGAGACAATGGTTTTAAACTTGAAGAGGGAAAACTTAAACTGGATGTTAGGAAGAATTTCCTTACTAAAAAACACTTTCGCTTCCATGTGAACATTAAAGTCTTTGAGGCCAGGATGGATGAAGCTTTAAACAACTTGGTCTAGTAAAAGGTGTCCCTGCCCACAGGCAGAGGATTAGAGCTAGATTTTTAAGATCCCTTTCAATCAAAGTCACTTTTTGATTCAATGTTTCAATAATTTCTGAAGGAAACCTTAGAGAAATAAGAAGACGCAGGAGATTCCTGTCTCAAATATGACACCTGATCTGTGTAAAAGTGGGAAGACGATTGAGGGTAAAAGGATAATGATACAGAAGTCAGAGCAAATTTGGTTGCTACTCCATGGATGAACCATGGTCAGAATACCTGACCTCCTGCTCACAACACACTCTAAGAAGGCCTGAATGAGGGTGGAGCAGCCAGGCACTGTTGAATTCCTTGCAGAAAAGGGAACTCAGTGATGTTTTTTAGCTGAGACCAGCTGCACAGCAGCTGAAAGCTAAGGGAGGTACAGGGAGATGTCCTGCCTTTGAATCAGCACCCCGGTGGAATCTCTCTCCTTGGACTGATGCACATCCCATCCCAAGGTTATTTCAGATACTATCCTGAGATACCCATCCCCAAGGCAGAACCACCACTCACTGAGGAAGATGTATGACTAAAGTCACATAAGCTCTACCTAAACAAAAAGCAATAGTAAAAAGTGATTTAAAAATGGAGACAAGAGAGGGGAAGACTGCATCATAACTGCTGGGATCTGTCAGTGGGCTGGACCTGTCTTCTCCCCCTGTAGGAATCCTTGTTGTGTAAGAAGCATACTCTATGTACACTAAATTATTATCTCATGGTTGCTTTTACTGGAGATCAGAGCTTGCTAGCATTTTGCTTTGAATATATTTTTGTAGTCACACTACTTTTGCAGATACTATCACTAGCAATTCTCAAACCTTAACCTGTCACAATTTTATTAATAAACAATGCTATTCTGGAAACGGCTAATATGAGTCCTTTGAGGGCACTGGCAGTTGCTGGCTGTGGATAAAGGCATAGAGACCCAAGAGGGCGTTTCTCTGTTGATTATATGACCCTGAACAAGGTAGTTAAACTCCCTCCAACCCAGTGAAATGCTCAGCTAAGCATCCCTATAACAGGACACTCTAGACTGGTTGGGTACAAGAGTCTTGGCTTTCCTGAAGTGCTGACAGACTAATCAGGTACTGAGGGTTTGAGAAAATCCTCCCTTTTCACATGAAAGTGAATCTATTCACATATAACTTCTGTAACACTGAGTTATTCTGAGATTGTTTTTGTCTACACTTCCAGTGTTCCATAAGACTGTATAAGCAGTCTCTTTATATATATCACCACACAACTTCTAAAAAAAATCTAGTATTTTTATAATTAGACATTTGCTATTCTGCTGATATCTGCAACAGTTAATAGTGACATAAAAAATATAAAAAAAACCAATTTCCTGGTTTCCTTACAACAAAGAGTCATCATAATAGGTAAGCAAATGACTTATTCTGGCTAACAGTGATAATCACAGAAAATCTGCTTAGATTCACGGGGTGCAAAAATTAGTCAGCTGCCAGGTTTCAAATGCTTATTTCTCATAAAACTTTTTATTTTTGTGACATTAAGCAAATATCCCTTTTACTTTCACACAGATTTAATTTAGAAAAATTTTTAAATAGCAGAGCGTCTGCTGTAAGGAAGTCTGCTCATCAGCTGTCCTTCATTAATATGGTGGTATATTCTAAGATCCTAAAGTGCAGTAGAAAGAGATGGAGAAGTAGGATCTTGCTGACTTTTTGTACTGAATATTAAGATCCTGTGGCTTCTATCTTGAAGGATTGATGGGGTTTTTTCTTCTTTTTTTCCTGTTTATTTGTCTTTCTCTTCTAGAAGCATCTCTTCTCATAGGGACACAGGATTAAATTGAGCTATCTTGTCTGAAAGCAGTAGAGACAGTAACCAATTTGAGTTTTGACATTTATAGATTGATGGAAGAGAAAATAACATAGGTAAAAAATTTAGGCAGTGATGAAATAGTATGTCTGAAGCCAATTACTCAGAAGGCAGCCTTTGTACTAGCAAAGAAGAAAGCTTTACTTAAAGTTCCAGAAAACAAATATGCTTTATTGATGATAATAACATCTCGTACAGAAAAAGCACTTTCATTTCTAGAGTATTTTACTATCAGGCAGCTCTTTTTTTTTCTTAAAATAAATGGATAAGGCTGTTATTAAAATTAACTGATGGGCAATGGCAGAGGAATCAGAAGGGAATCACTTTCCTGCTAAAAATAGTGTTTTGAGAAGAAATCTATGTTAGGTAATATTTCTGATGTAACAGTTTTAATTTTCATAAGGCACCATTATAATGCTGAATTTAGTTTTGGCTCTTGTAACAACAATGTTCTTTAGTTCAAAGCTTTTATTGGTTGTCTGAATTTCTCCCTTGAGTGACCTATTTAAGAATAGCTGCATTAATTTAAATTAGGTGCTCACTAAGGCAGAGTTTTATAATTGGTGTTTTCTTTTTAAGAAAATAAATGGTTTGTCATGAAAAGAACCCAGCCCAAAACCAAAACCAAACTATAACTATAAAGAAAAGTAGGTAATTTTTTTAATTAATAAATGCCATTCAGATATTAGATAAGTCATATTTTCATTTTGATGAGACAGTGAGATGAAAACAAAGAATACTTGTCTGAAACTTCAGCCTGGAAAATAAGCATTGACAAGGGAATAGTATGGTGGGAAAGGAAATCCTTCAGTTATAGCAGATGAATGTTGGAAAAGATTGCCAAGGGCAGGTGTACAATCAGCCTCAGTGAAAGATTCAAAGCAAATTTACACCACTGTGTGAGGCCTGGCTTAGAAATAATAAAATATTTCCTCCTCTACTGTAGAGGCATTGGCTAAATGACCCAGCAGAAACCTGTCACATCCAAAATACTCTTTTAAGCAAAATCCATTACACTGAGAACTGTAATACATTTTTTCTACTGCCCAAGGAAAAGACAAATCTGTATTTCCACTGGACATTTTGGACATGAGCCAGCAATGTCTGCTTGCAGCCATAAACTCAATTGCATCTTGGGCTGCATAAAAAGAACTGTAGCCAGCAGGTCGAGGGAGGTGATTCTCTGACTGTTCTGCTCCTATGAGATTGCTGTAGGTAGAATGGGAGCTCCAGACAAAGTTTATTAAAGAAGCCCTCCCACTGAGTCACAAGGCACAGAAAGGACCCTTTGCTTTTTAATTCCTTCTCAGAGAGGGATCTAGGTGTGGCTGGATCCAATCCTAACCCCAGACTTAGTCAATGGCTTATGTCTAAAGAATTATATATCTGTAATTGAAACTTTATAGAACATTTTTTTTTTCTGCAGGATTAAGGATGACAAAGCAGATACAATTATATACATAAACAAAAGGATTTAAATTTAAATTATTTAATGATGATAATGATGATAATAATTATACAAAAACAGCTTAATCAGAATTATTTGCTACAAAGCACAGATAGTTATAACTGCTAGTGTAGTGTACTATTTATGAAGCAATATTAGAGCAATTATATTAAAGCGATTATATTGAGGCAATTATATTAAAGCTAGCAAAACAATTATTAAGTTGAGATTGGTGTTACCCATACTGATGACTGTGGGCAAATGTGTTGTTCAGTTTCAAGGAGTAACCTTGAGGGGTATTCCCATTCAAGGGAAGAATGTTCACACATCTTAGGGAGATACTCTAGTAGTTCTCACTATGCAAAAGCAGGACTGGCCTTTTACTGGATAAAGGGATTGATTGCCAGAGATATATATATTTTTAGATTATGTGTTGTCACATTTCCTCAGCCAAATTATGTTGATTTAACATAATGCAATGTACTGATATCCCAGGACAAACACAATATAGCAATTGCAGTGTGCAGTTGGATCACAATGCAAGCATGATTCCTATTACTGGTCTTTGCATGTTCATGCCACAATGCTGTGGTAATCCTAATTGCTGGGAGACATTATGTAGGTTGAAGTCAGCTCAAGGCTACTTCTCTCTCCAAGGTTCATTTTGACAGTTGCTCAGTTTTTGGGAGCAACTTTCCCCAGGCTGGTCTGACTAAATCAGAGAGAGATTCACTTTTTTTGATTAACTCAGGGTAAGCTGATTGTCTAAATTGTCATTTAGACAATCAGCTGATACACTTGACTTATACAGCCATGTAACACAATGGTCACCTTCTGGTCCCTTTGGTGTTCAGGTCAGTTCAGCTTTCCTTACAACACCTGTGCTCATTCATTGCATCCTACCCTCCCTGAGCACATCCCCTTGGCCTGTATTCTCCATGCCTTCTTGTACTGTAGAAGCTTGTTTATCAGTCACACAGATACATCCCATTTTCAACCAAAGTTTTCTCCATAGAGGTATCATCGTGTCATTACTATGCTGTGATAATGCTCCGTCAAAGGAAGCAGGAGACAAAGATAAATTAGAGATACAAACTTGATGACTGAAGTTATTGACCATTAGCTCACCTTTGTTGTATGACTTGACATGAGACAGATTCCTTGGCATACATATTTTCCTTGAATGACCGATGCATAGGACTCAGAAGCCAGAGTACAGGAAACCTGCCCTTTGGGATTGCAAAATGCTTTTAAAACACGTTCTTTTCTTTGTAGTTGTTTCAATCTAATGTGGCCTCCAGCATAAATTTAAGCTGCCCATGGAGCTGTTCTAGCTAATGTCATCTTAATACAGTTGCCTCTGGAGATCTTTGAGACCCAGGCTTGAAGACTTTGTCACTCATCCTACCCTCATCCTACATCTCAGATAAGAGATGTGGGATGGGGAAACGCACCATAGAGATTGCAGGCGGGGTTAGTTTGGTTCTTGTTTGTTTTTAAACTGCAGTCAGAATGGCAAGGGGTTTGTTTAGTCTGACTCTAGAAACTGAGCCCCATTGATTGGGGAAGAGAGGGTCAGAATTTTTTATAAACAAATCAAATATGATCTTGAAGGAAGTAATGCCTTCAACACAAGATCAGGATTATCGGGGGAAATTTGCTTTGTTTTAAAAATAGTGCCTCAAAAGACTATTGGGAACCTCTGGGAAAACCTGCAAAGTATTAAGTCATCCACTCTTTCAGCAAAAGAAAATTTGCACTGGTTAAGACTGTCCAAACTTTTTCCTGTCTGTGGGGAATAAATGACAGTACATTTTAAATTACCTTGACATGTCTATATTCAGAAATTGTGTAGATCAAGCTTTACTAAAGAGAATGTGCCAGAGGTCATTAAAAAGTCACTTGTAAAGTTATTGGTATTTTTGAACAGAGCAAAGAACATTTTGTACCTATTTCTTAACAATTCATCTCTTATAAAGCTGAGAGACAAAGAATAAAATGTTGAAATGCAATAAAACCAAAAGGAATAGAAGCATACATCTATACTTGATTCTAATCTTTCTTACTGTTCACCTATATTTTCAGCAAGGTGTGATATTTTCACATTCAAATAAAGAAACCTGAAATTATTTTTCTTCAGATTTGGAATAATTTCTGCTGCTGCTGCAGAAATTCTGGTGACAAAAAGGAAAGTGGAACACTCTATACCACTGACATTCAGATACATGTCGCTGGCTAGATACCAGAAATGTTCATCTTCACAGATTTTGGGTTTTTTTAAAGAAATTAATTTATTATGGAACTTTTTTCAAAGTACCAAAAAGCTCAAATTCATGTGTACTGATGGCTAGAAAAGTGTCCATCCAGCATGCTGTGATATCAGATAGAGTTTACTAGTTTTGCTGTTCTATTTTCAATTTAGAATGTCTTGAACTCTGTGGGTTGAGGTTTTGGGGGTTTTTAGGGGGTTGGTTGGTTGGTTATATTTTTTTTTCTTTAATAACTGTACTTGGAAGATACCTGGAAAGGCTCTTTAGGAAATTTGAAGATTCCTATCAGATTAGGATATGCAGATAAATTATTCTTTAAATTTTAGAAGGAACCTTCAAAAAAAATCTTTGACTAACAAACTCATAAGGTGAAAATATTGTTAGCTCTGAGTTTGACAGAAGAATATGGGTTCTGAGTGGACACAGTTTTGGTGTGTTCTAATTCCATCTGCCTTTGTATCCTAAAGTAGCTTTTTATGTATCTATGATTATGGAATTTCAAAGATTAAATGTGCTTCAAAAAGACATGTGAGCTTTTCAGGAGCCTTTGAGGACTACCGAGAGAAAGAATAAGGCTAAAACTTAACAAAAACTGTTATCATGGAACAAAAATGCTAGAGTTGACAAGAGTGAGGAAAAAAAGTTCCACAAAGCCTTTCGGACACAGTAGATAGGTGAGATATTGGAAAACTATAGCCATTATATCAATCGAATTGACAGGTCAGTATAAAAATGTTATCTACAACTACAGGTAATAGTGGTCTAGAATAACAATACAGAATAATGATTTATTGGTATCTAGTCTCACATTATTCCAAGAGGACTGAACTACATAGCAGAGAATGTTTATAGCTGTCAAGTTAAGGATAATTCTGGATATTTGGATATTATTAAGGATAATTTTGGCCTAGATGCCTTTATCTTTGAAGGTAAAAAACTGTTCCTCCTGAGATAAAGCATCAAAGACTGATGAAAGGAAGAATTCTGTATTTAACCATGACTTCATTATTTTGTTTTGCTTGGTGTAGGTGTTCATATACATTAGATATTGAGAAACATCACGTGTTTTAATTCTATTTTCAATCAATGACAATTTATTTACCAATTCTGCATTGTGACCTATACTCATAAATTGTGGTGTGTAACCCATCGGTATTGTTGTCCTAACTACTTTAAAGTTTTTGTCTCTTATTCATATTTGGGTGGTAGACACCTTGCAGACTCAGGGACTGAAGAATTTCAAGTTAGGAATTCATAAGATTTGTGCAGTAAAAGGAAGATTTGGCAATGACAAGTGGTTTCTCCAAAATAAGCAAACAAACCCCAACTCACAAAAAAAAACCCACAATGTATTAAATGACAGGTGAAACCATAGCTGCTGCATAAAAATGCCTGGGAACAGTTGTGGTCTGAGGAAAATGCTGCTACAGTCTTTAGTGTGTTTGGGATTTTATTTTAATTCCCAGACAAGAGCTCTGCTCTCCTGTTTACATGCATAAATTAACTCCATGTTGCAAAAGAAAATAACAGGGTATGTAATCTTTTGACAAGTATGTTACCAGAAGAACAAATGCCCAGGTTTTGATTTTGCAAGCAGGTACTAGAATAGAACGAGTAATTTAACAATTAAAATAGATTTAAACTGCATCAAAAGCAGTGTGACCATTAGGTTGAGGGAGAGGATTCTTCCTCTCTGCTCTGCTCTTGTGAGACCCCACCTGCAGGACTGCATCCAGCTCTGGAGTCCTCAACACATGAAGGGAATAGAACTGTTGGTGATAGTGCAGAGGAGGGCCACCAAGACAGTCAGTGGTCTCGCAAAGCTTCCCTATGAGAAAAGGCTGAAAAAGTTAGAGGTTTTCAGCCTGGAGAAGAGAAGGTTCCAGGTAGACTTTACTGTCATCTTTCAGAATCTAATGGGGCCTGCAAGAAATTTGGAGAAGGACTTTTTCAAGGACTTGATGTGACAAGACAAAGAGTAATGGGTTTAAACTGAAAGAGGGTTTAGATTAGGTACAAGGAAGAAATTCTTTTCTGTGAGAATGGTGAGGCACTGGGACAAGGTGCCCAGAGAAGCTGTGGGTGACCACCCCTGGAAGTGCTGATTAGGGCTTTGATCAACATAGTCTAGTGGAAGCTTCCCCTGCTCATGGCAGGGGATTAGATCTAGATAAATCATTAAGGTCCCTCCCAACGCAAACCATTCCACAATCCCCTGAATATTGCAAAAGATGTGTATTTTAGTTACACAGATGTGTCATTAGTCATGTAAATATTTGTTTTGATATGAAATGTTGGAGTACTCTTTTTTCTGTAATTTGTTAAAAGCTTTTCATCATTGCATTAATTAAACCTTAACTGAGAACAAGGAAATAGAATAATTCTGGCTGGGGTTGGCAGCACTTACACAGGAAGAAACCCATCTTCCACTTCTTGTTCTATTGAATGTTTAACAGCTTAAAACTTAACTGAAGCACTTCACTGATGGGAAAAGGATGGGGTCTTCAAAAATGATGTCCCCTTCTTTCAACTGATTTAATATTTATGAGCATTCTGAGAGAGTCTGAACAGTGATTTTTGTTAGAATTCTAAGTGGTTTTAAAAGTCTTTTTTCTTTTTTACTTAAATACAATTTTATAGTTCTCCAGTTGTTACATTGCTGTCTTCAGGTTGCCTGTGGCCTTCAAAGCTCTATTATTCATGCACAAGAGAATTTTAAGTTGTAGTCAACCATTAGCAGAACAGCAATAGCTTATTGAAAGATTAGCAAAAACTGTAAACCTCTTAATCAAAATCTTTGCTGTGATGAGCATCAATACATCTGGTGTAATATGGCAGCAAATAATGACCACATACTCCAACTCTATATTGAAATGAATTTCAAACTCTGATTAGTTCAAATGACAAGCAAAGAAACTAGCTGAAAAAACCTTTCCAGTTTTTAGTAAATAATAGTGATACTGAGTCCTCCCCATTTATAACTTTGTGTAAAACAGATCACGTCACATCTCTTGAGTATAACAGCAAAGCATTTGAATTAACATTTTATAAAACCTTTTACATGATATTCATTAGGTAAATACCAAAGGCAAAATTCTTGATATAGAATGTATTAGCTATATTGAGAAAATTTTAAGAAAATAGCTAGTTAAAATTTAGAAATACATATCAGTTTAAAAACAATTTCCTTTGAGAATAACTTCTTTTGAAGAAGAAACACAACTTCAAATAAAACTTGTGCGAAGATCTAGGTACTACTTCCTAATAAAGAGCAGAATACTGAACAACAATGCAGAGATTAAAGACCTTAAGATTTTTCAGAAAATATTTAGAAAGAAAGAATTCTAACTGTTTCCTGTTATATAAGCATGCATTTTATTCTGTTTCACATAAACAAAACGTTCAGATTCTACTCCTCGCTATAATAACATAAGCTATATTAAAGAGGGAAAGCTTCTGCCCTGTAATTTTACCAAAGAGCTACTTGGAAAGTACTTTAAAGGTAGTCTTGCGAAGTAAATGGAAGTGGTATAAAGATTTTGTCCTATTTCAAAAGAAAAAAAAAAAAAGGATGAAAGAAAAGGACAAAAGAAAGACAAGTTTCAGTTCACTACAGTGGTGAGACTTAATTAAGGCATATTGTATAGAAGAGTAAAATATGAATACATTTAATATTGAGGTTATGCAACAAGAATTTCTTCAAGCAATCATAGACTCACAGAGCCGTGTAGGTTGGAAAGGGACTCCAGAGGCCACTTAACAAAATCTTCAGTTCAAAGCAAATTCCATTTGACTGTGTTGTTTTGTCCAGTTAAGATTTAAACGCCTCCAATGGTGGAGATTCTACAAACACTCTCAGCAATGTTCTTGTGTGTCCTCCCTCTCATAAAGAGAAAACTTTTCTTATATTGAGACACAGCAACTTCTGTCTGTTACTGTCATGGTTAAAGAAATGTGGGTTTCAGTTGAGGGCTCCCTGGGGCGGGGCCTGGTAGAGCCAATCAGCTGCCCAGTATTGAAGAGCCAATCAGCTGCCTAGTTTCAAAGAGCCAATCAGCTGCCCAGTCTTGAAGAGCCAATCAGCTGCCCAGTATTGAAGAGCCAATCAGCTGCCTTGTTTTGAAGACTGATGTCTGGTTAAACCACTTAAAAGAGTTGGACACACCTCAGTAAAGACACATGTAAAAATGGACAAAGGCCAGGAAAGCTCTATTGACTTCTGGCTTTTGGTCAGGTAACCGGCCTGGCTGGCTGGCCCCACACAGCCCCTGCAGCTAGGCTAGGCCATGTTGGGCTCTGCTGCGGTGCTGTCCTCTTCCTGGGGAAGCCCAGTGGGCCCCACCCTGGCAGAGTGGCTGGGGGCCCTTCCCAGCAGGGCTGGGCTCCTTCCCGACAGAGTCCCCTGCAGTCCTTTTTCCAGCAGCACTGCCAGCCATGCCAGCTGGGGGCTATATCAGCACTGAGAGCAGCTATCCCGGGGCCAGCACCGGGAGTGGCCCCATGGTTAGCACTGGGGATGGTCCTGAGGCCAGGCGTGGCTGCCTCCATCTCTGATCGGGAGCGGCCACGTGGCTGGGACTGCGTGGCCCGAATCAGCCCAACCAAGACAGCAGCGCTGGGCCGTAGCTGCTTTGGCATGGCTAGCAATGAACTTTGTTTAGTTGCTTTTAGCCAGACGTGATGCGGACAGAAGGACAAAAAAAGGCAGCAGCAGCTTTTCTTGATTTTGGCACTCCACATGAAGAAAATCTTTCAACTGATAAAACTTGAAAACAAATGAACCTGTGAACACCAATTCTCTCCCATATCAGGAAAAGGAAAAGGTGAAAACACATAAGGAAAACAACAAAGGACACTAAGGTCAGTAAAGAAGGAGTCAAATTCGAAATGGGAGGAGATTGAGAAGATGCCTTAAGTCTTAGGCTGAAATCCTTTTGTGAGGCTATGGTGAAGATATATTTTGGCTATATCAGGCTTCATTTTTCCTGTAATTCATGAAGTGCATGGAGGGATGCACTGTTTACCATCAGCCCATGAGAAAAGGGCACTTGTGCTGGAGTGTGTGGATGCTGAAAAGCTGTAATTCAACAAAAAACTTGAACAGAGAGAGATGAGAAACTTTGCCCCAGCGACAGAAGAAGAAGAAAAAAAAAACCTCTGTTCCCAGAAATAAAAGTACTGTCAGTATAATTTATATTTTAATGCTTAATGAATATTCTATCATATTATTTATGACATCTCATTGCAACAATGAAAGCATAATAGACTTATTTTTCTCTTTAAGCGAGACAGCTTTCTACTGCCTTTTTTTGCTAGGGCAGTTGACCAGTTATGTCTGTTCTGTAATATTTTAAGACATTGTTACTCTATGAAAACTAGCTATTAGCTGACAGAGATTACATTCTTTAAACACTTTTGACCAATGATTTTTTTTTTTGAGGACAAAAAAGAATTACTACTATTTAATAACATTAGTTCATTCTGGTCCAATTGCTCATTGTCTTCTCTAAAAATCTTTAGTAGTCTTTGTAGAAGGAAGTTATTCCTTAAAAAATCTCTATCAATCTTCTCCTATAAAACAACTTTGTCTCATCTTACTTTACTAGGTATTATAGTTTCTACAGATTCACACAACACAAAGTTTGGACTCACTGGTCTGTAGCATCTCAGGTTACCTTCATAAACTTTTAAAAAATAAAATCCCTTCTCTATCCCTAATTCCTCTGATACTGAGGTTGTTTTAAGGAATGCATTATTTCATCAATAGTAATTCTGACATAATCTCCCACCAAATGCTTTTGAATTTATTTTTTTCTCTTCAGCTGATTGTATTTTAACATTTCTTAATTTATTTTCCTTTTAAAATGAAACTTAAAGGAAATTTACCTTTAAATGCTTTTACTTTACTTTTACTTTTACTTTAAAAAGTTTGTTTTCATCATCTCTATATCTTTCATAAATATATTTAATAAGACAATGATAATGAGTAAAAAAGACACAATATTTCTATCCTAACAATGTTTTATACATTCAAGATCTGCTTCTGGTTTCACTCTGTTTCAGAAATCAATGATTCTGTAGATAATAAATATGAAGAGACTTTTTTCAATATCCCACCTGGCATTCTCTCAGTCCAGTGAAGGCTACTAGAAAAATTCTGTTAGCATGGAGGCCCTCTAGCCAAGAGGCAGACAGATGGGGAGGTGTGTTTACTCCTTATCACTCAGTCACCAAGAGTTGATCATCACCAGATCATGACACTGCAGTCCCTTTTAGTATGGGCATATGATCTTTCCTGTGGGAATCAAGGAGCAAACTTGCAAAAAATGCTTTCCTAATGTGTCTTGTACTTAAATGGACCTGAAAAAAATACTGTAAGGATATAAAGGAAGAAGAGAGCATTTGTTCCCTTGATCTAGACACAGAACTTTTCTATGCAGATTTCTCAAAGAAATGAGAAAAGTTCTCTTTCTTACATCCTTTAGGCACCTCTCACAGTTGCAATGACCTTTCAACAACAAGCAAGAGTGGTTTTACAGTGACATTGAGGAACTTACTCAGAACTTGTGTGTATATGCCATCAAGTCCCATGGACTTGTGGGTATTCAGTTTTTTTAAATCTTCCTCAACTTGTTCATCCTCTACTTAGTGCAAACCTGTTTTAGACTTGCCTCATATTTTAAGGACCTGAGACTCCTGAAGGCCAGTCTTAATATAAAGATCAAGATAACAAAAGCATTCCATACTTTAGTCTTTTCCATGAGTTTTTGTAACCAGATCCTCCGCTCCATTCAGCAGAGAGCCCACACTGGGCTCTATTTTGCTTATCTTGCTCATATTAATAATGAATAATTAATAATGTCCTATTTTTTTTGGTGCAGTTGATGGAAACTGTTCTCTTTCAAAGTACCAAGAAAATTTTTTAGAGCTAGGAGACTAATGAAATATTATTGTTTTCTCCTGCTTCATTAGATTTCATTCAGAGTCTTTACATCACATTAGATCTGTTTGTTTTTATTAAATGTGATTTTTCTCACCAATATCTGATGCACATTTAAAATGAGAAAAACATACAGGTTGGTGATAGACAATTAGGGGAATTTCTTTAAATAGGGGAAAAAAACCCAGCAGATTATGCTCCAGGCATTTGTGTGTATGTATTTGTAGTCTTAACAACAAGAAATATTGTCACATCCTGCAGACAGTTGGAGAATGTGACAATGTAATGTACTTCCCATTAGGAAATATAATAAATAGAAGAGAACAAAAAGGGGAATAAAATAGGATAGAAAAATATAGAGGGTTTTTTTGTTGGTTTTAGCCTATTTCTAGGCCTACTGCTTCTAATACAATTTCCTGAAAATGTTTATGAAATTCATTACACTACTTATAGCCTAAATTCAGAACATTACCTTTATCTCATTTATTGTGAACTAGTAACTAAATGAGCTTTTCCATGTAAACATTTATAGTTTATGAAAAGACCTTCCAACAACTTTTAAGTCCAGTGAATGGATGATTATAAAGAAATATTGTCATAACAAAGATTTTTTTGAAATCCTATTCCCAAAGAAAAAGTACAAACTCCTTGAATTTAATAAAGGAGATAAGAAGTTTAGATGTATTGCATTTCTTTATTTTGTTTTCTTTTGGGAAGGTTTTTTTAGCACTGCTGATGTATTAAGGTGACTAAGGATACAGTTTAAATAGTATAACTTCAGGCATGCCTAAAGGAGCTGTTTGGAATTCTAAAATGCCCTCATAGTAAATGGGGAGGTGCATGTCATTTTAAGAAACTATTTGGATAGCCATATGTACAAATCTAATTTAGAATGAGTCATGCCTTAGAAGAGCTCATCTCTTTTTTCTATAAAAGTATTCTTAGATACCTTATTGAGAATTACAGAATATCCTGCATTGAAAGGCACCCACAAGGTTCACTGGGTTCAATTCCTGACTCCAGACAGGGCATGCTAGAAGTTAATCATATAGCTAAGAGCATTCTCCAGATACTTTTTTAGCAGTGACAGTCTTGGAGCCATGACTGCTTTCCTGGGGAGCTTGTTCCACTGCTTGATCAATGAACTCTTCCCTAATATTTAATCTGCACTGTTAGTGATGCAGCTTTAAGGCATTCCCTTGTGTCTTATCACCAGACACTAGAGAGACAAGGTCATCACCTCCTTCTCTGCTTCCTCCCATGAGGAAGTTGTAGACAAAAATGAGATCACCCCTCAGCCTCCTCAAAGCTACTGTGAGCAAACCTACTGTGTTGAGCCACTCTGCATAAGTCATGCCCTCTAGACCTTTCACCATCTTTGCTGTCATCTTCTGGACACATTCTTATATTTTTCCATCCTTCTTGCATTAAGAAAGGTGAAATTGCACACAGTATTTGAGGTGAGGATGCACAAGTTGGACAATCCTTTCCAGCAGTAAGTTACACTGTACCTAACAACCCCCAAAATAAAGTTGGCTCTTTTGGCCTCAAGGGAATAGTGTTGACTCATACTGAGCTGGTCATCAAACGAACTCTCCAGATCCCTTTCTGCAGGTCTGCACTCCAGGCTTTTGCCCTCCAGTCTATACATTCATCAAAGATTACACCCTCAGGTGCAGAATCCAGTACTTGTTATGTAAATTTCATATGATTGGTAATTGTCCAATGCTCTGGTCTATCATGATCTCTCTCTAAGGCCTCTTTATCCTGCACAGAACCAACAGCCTCTCCTATCTTAGTATTGTCAGCAAACTTACTTTGTGTGCATACAACTCATCCATCCAGGTTATTGATAACAGCACTGAAGAGAAATGGCCCTAAAACTGAGCCCTAAGGAACACCATTAGTGACTGCCTGCCAAACAAGTTTTACCCTTTTTCTGTTTTGTTTAATGTCTATCAAAACATTGTCTTCAACATGCTTCAGGAATTTCCTGGACCTGTTTGTGTATGACATATGATAGTCCAAAGTTAAGTTCTAGGAAGTTGAAGTCATCTCTAAGGCCAAAAGCAATGATCTAGAGATTTCTCTTAATGCCCTATATAGTAATACATTGATGTCATCATACTTGATGGATGACCTACAGTAGATTCCCACAACAGCATCTACTTTATTAGCTTTTCCCCTAAACTAAACCCAGAGGATCTCAACCATGTTGTACCTAATTGCGAGCACTGCTCAGTGTAATCCCTCCTCTACATGAAGCACTACCCCTCTTCCCCACCTGTCCTGGCTATTTATCTCTAAGAGACATACATTCAGTGGAACGTGACCGAATATTAATTTTCTCTGGAATTTGCAGTCCTAGAACCTGTAGGTGCTTTTCAGAAGTTCAGTTCTAATGTATCCTAGCTCAGTGTGAATCCATAGAAAAAAAAAATTGAATCCATAGAAGAATTTATTATTTCCTACTTGTAAACAAAAGATAAATAAAAGTTACCAAAATGGTAATGAAAGTGCCCAAATCCTTCTGAAATCAGATGAGATTTCACTGTCTTTTCAATCCTTGCAAATTACAACAGGGCAGTCACACAGAAAACAGTTTACATAATCTTATATACAGACCATAGGTAAACTGACATATCATATGACCCGTCATAATATTTTAGCCATAAATACATGGGTCTTGAAGCCTCATTTGGGAGGATAGTCCATCATTTGTTGTGGAAGGATAAGAGCACTTATGTTTTGTTTGTTTAATCCACTCTTAAAAACCTCCAGAGGGGGAGACCTCAAAAACTTGTATTTAGAAAATACTTGCTTTTTTTTCTTTGCCCCATAATGTTTCTATCACCCAAATTACTGAAGGAAGTAATTACTTCAGCAGTTTTGCTGTAACACTTTCTGAATTGTTTGTCTTCCTATGCCTTCTCTTAAAAGGTGTGTTTTTAGTTTTCTTCTCAATTCTACTCAATTTCTTTCCCCTTTCCTCCAGACCTCTAATGTCTTCCTCAACAGCTGGTGCATGAAAGTCGACATAATAATGTATCTTCCTTCCTGAAAATTTTCTTGATTAGGGAAATTGAGGAGGAAAGGAGACAAAGAGACTGCTTTAAAAATGTAAGAATTTTTCTACATCCTTATAAAACCTACTTTACTACATTTGCAGTCTCACCAACATCGTATACTAGAAATCCACTTTTTTTTTTCGCTATTTCTATTTGCTATTACTATTTTTGACTGACATACAGCAATCTTGTTAGTCTGCCTCAGAATTAGATTTATCTTTTCAAAAATGCTTTTTAGTCCATTATAACCTCCACATTCTTCTCTACAACACTGTGCCCAGCCATTTTCTCCTCATTTTGTAGCTATGTATTTTATTTCTCCTTTCAAATGCTTTATTGAGTGTAATCCTATTGATCTGTGGGTAGTTGTTCAAAACTTTTATAAATTTCTGACCTCATCATTTTAAGTAGCAATTTTAATTACTACTCACCAATCTGGGCACCATGCACTGTTTTCCTAAGTGCAGTTTCAGTCAGCTAAGCTAATGAAAAAACTGAATAATACTAATCTCATAATAAGTATTTACAGGACTTCAATGAAATGCATTACCACTTAGTTAGTAAACCATACTTAATCTCTTACATTAGTAATATTTTCCTGAAATAATTACTCAGGGGTAAGGTGTTTTCTGCGAAAATGTCTTCCTCAGTAGGGAAGCTGAGTGGAAAAAGAGAGGCTAAAGGAAAGCATTGTTATTTTTCTGACTTAATTTTCTATCCATAAAAAATTGTGGTCTAATCTCAATTTTAGAGAAAACTGTCAAGTAAAAAGAAGAGTACTTTCTGTTTTATTTAAATTTTATATGGACTATAAAATACTGAAATATATCAGGGAATCTTATTCAGAGTTGTCTTCAGTGTTAAACACAAACAAAAAAAAACAACCTTTTTATATCTGAAAGTAGAATACACAATTCTTACCACAAAAAATTATGTTTTCCCTATCTAAAAAAAAATCTGTATCAGTGATCTGATTATTGATGAGCTACTATGTGTGGAAGGAAATACTGATTTTTTTTTTTTTTCAGAAAAGAAGAGGAAAAAGTTTCAACTTAGATTTTTTTCTCTTTGCTTTTCAAGATATCCAGAAATATCAATAACACATTTATCTATCATTATGTACATGTGTTTCTGAACATTTATATGCACCTAAGATTTACGTGTTCAGACATGACAAAACACAGTGTCATATTACAAGGATAAAAGTAAGGATACAGATCCAAAATACCAAGTGAATTTAAATGCACAGCTCCTTTTCTAAGAGGGAGGAAAAACTGTCCTTAATATTAGACAGAATATGAAGTTTCAATACTTAGGCTTTCCAAAGAAAAGGAAAAACTTTTGTACAAATGAATGATTAGATTACTGACAGATTGAAATGTGGCTAAAATAACTTTGGGTTATATAGTACTGCCAAAGCACAATGTAACTAGCTGCTATCACTGCTCTTAAGGAGAAGTTTGCTACATGTACATATATACCTTTCTTTTCTCATATGACAGCAACATCTTACAAGGACGATGGGACAGATTTTTGAGGCATTTGCATGGTTATTGTCTGCCTTCCATTGAATGTGTGACTAAAAATCTTGTATAAAACTGTGTTGTGCAGTATGCTAATAATCCTGTAAAATACAAAATATATGTTTTTAGTCAATTTTTTTTAAGAATCACTAAATAATGCTTGCTCTACTAATCAAGGAAATATGGCAACTGGTATAAATCCTGAAAATAAGAGAGGATTTGAAAAGGAAGAAAATGAGCCTTAGTTCGTCTCTGGGTTCATCTGTCAATTCATTTATTTTTAATCTCCTGGATCATGCTGAAATTTCTTAATGTACTTTCAGCTTAAACATCATCTAATCATCAAAAGTATATATTAGGAAGCATGAAATTACTCTGTTCTTTGCTCTTCAGTGCCAGCTGCAAGCTTGAATCATAACAGAAGCAGGATAAATAGAGAAATCAAGAGAGTTCTGCTAAAGCTAAAGCCATGTACGATCAGAGCTATTCTTTCTAACGCTGTTTAAAGTTCACCAAGACCAGCTTTGGGTATTCATGGATGTGCTTGACAAACTTTTCCCATTAATAACATTCCTCTGTTAACAGTATGTAGGGTCTTAACTAAAAAAGGCTACTGCCTGTCTTAAACAAGGGTTAAAACTCTTAACAGTTCCATTGACAAAAGAGCTACACAGCGAAAAAAAAACCCCATAGAATATGTTACATAGCAATGGATTTTTCTTGACACCAGTACACTTCTGAAGGATTCTTCTTCTATGCTCTACTATCAGTTAAAAACAAGGTCTAGCAGCAAAAAGAATATTTCACCCTGCAGGAAGAACAGTAAAGACAGCCTGCTCCTGCTGTGCCTGTGCTTGAGGTTACCTTGTTGCTGTCATACCAAGACAGGACAAAATGATAACTAGTGCAGCTCAAAAAAATAAATAGCCCAGTACACAAAAAATCCACCATGTTAATATAATTAAAATATGTCAAATATTCCTCATTCTGAAGTCACACTGAAGGCTCTATTTACACCAAGTAAAACTTACTATAAATATTTTGTAATAAAATTGGTTTAATACACAGAGTCAAAGCCTTTTCTGCTTCTCACATTACCCCACTAGTGAGTAGGATGGAGATGCCCAAAAAGTTGGGAGGGGACACAGCCAGGACTGGTGACCCCAGCTGACTAAAGGGATATTCTATACCATACAGCATCATGTTCAGTAATAAAAGCTAGCTGAAGAAGGAGCACAGTCAGAGTGATGATGTTTTGTCTACCCAAGTCACTGCTGCATGGGATGGAATCTTGGCTTTTCTTTCACCTGCCTGACCATGGGAAGTTGTGAATAAATTCCTTGTTTTGGTTTGCTTACACATTCAGCTTTTGCTTTACTTATCAAACTGCCTTTACCTTAAGCCATGAGTTTTGTAATTTTATTCTTCCAGTTCTCTCCCTCATCCCATCAGAGGAAAATGAGCAAGCAGATGCATGGTGCTTTGTAACCAGTGGGCTTAAAATACAGCAATAACTCTATAAAATATATGTAAAACTACATTGAAGTTTGCCTGTGTGTTAGCTTCTAGCTTACTAGAAGTAAAGTATTTAAAGATTCACCTCAAAGAAGGAAATACAGGGGTATATTTATTCTGTATATTTCTGTACTTTTAACTCCAAATACAGTTTTAAGATATTTCTGTATTTACTGTAAGCTAATCAATGAAGATAGATAGTTTGTAAATTGAAGTCAACATTAGTGTAATAGTATGCAATTTTCATACAAAAATTATGGTATATTTCCTGTATATTGCTGTCACAGGCAAGAAAAAGCCTCTAGAAGTGTGAATTTTACCTATCTTAATTTGTTGACACCCAACACAAATGGCTGATCCCTTTTTTAAGGTATTAAGGGGAAAAAAAACAACGCATACACACACAAAAAAAAGATCACATTTCAACGCAGTTTCACACATACACACACACATACACACCGGCTTCTACATAAATATTGTCTTCTCTCTCCTTTTTCAATTTTGCCTATTTTTACCATGCCTTATACTTGGTCTATCCAGTTCTTCCAGCCTGGTGTTAAGGGCCTTAGGAGGTTGAGGCAGGATCTCTGCCTTTAATGATTTCTGCTGCTCCAGACCTTCATGCTCTTCCCTGGCCAGGGTCACCCAGGGACACAGTCCCTCATGGTTGCTCCTTACCTGTTGTGGGCCGTCCATGGACTCTGGTCCCTCATGGCTGTCCCTGCAATGGCACAAGCTTCACAAAGACCCCACTATTTTTAGGGACATCATGGAGCGCCGTCCTAAAGCATGGCTCTTCAGCCTCTAATAGTTACTGGTGTCTTTGTTAGGTAGGTTTTGGTAGGGGATCTGATTTCTTCTTTGATTGGATCAAATTTGGTGTAGTATAGTGAAATTTTGATGCACAAGTAATATTTTCCACTGTGGTTTTCCCTTATCTTGAGGCAGCCTGGACCTGAGTTGAACAGACACACTGCAGCTCATTGTGTCTCCCCCACAGACAACTGCTTACACTCACACATTTCTGCTACAGACTCCACGCTTTGCTCCAGTGAAACAGATATTAAAGAATATATGATGAAGGTTAAAAAAGTAACTGAACATCTATGCATTTCAACAGTGAACATACAAGGAATGAGAGTCACTTGAAACTGTTATTCTTGACACAAATTGTCTTTTCTTTTGAAAAAAGGATTTTAGCTTTTTATTTTCACTTAGGTCATTACTTCAGTTATTGCTGTTTCGTTTGTAAAATTGATCTTATGTTGAAGTGTTCACCAAAGAGAAGAACATTGTGTTTCTTTTTTTTCCTAGCCTTTTTTCTCAAGGTTTTATAATAAATAAATGAAATGTACAAAGGAATGAACAACAAAAAGTGAAAAGCAAAATACATCAGCCATTTTACAGTTTTCTTTTTTTTTTTTTTTTTTAATTCCCTTCCATGGTTTTGTAGACTTTCTATTTAGGGGTACTGTTTTTAACCAGACTGTCCATGTCAGTTTTTAATCAAGCTTCATAATTTATATCCTTGAGACTGAACTCTGAAGTGCATTCTGGTTTTTTTCTGGATTAATTCCTGTGGTTAAGGTTTGCAGCAATTTTATTTGTTTCATTTGCTTTCATTTCAATATTTTAGCTAATTAATTTCCTTTGAAGTTGATTTAACCTTTATTGTTCAATCATTTCACATATTTTGTTTATTAACAGCTCTTAATTCTATGGAAAAGTACAGGGTAATGGGTGAAATAGCAAAAACAAAGTGATTTTTATGATTAATAAATATTTTTAAAGGAAAAGTGAGGGTATTGAAATAGGCTTTCCAGCAAATTAATATCACTGAAAATTAACAAGTTTCCTAACTTTGTGATTGATCTTGAAATCACATGAGAACATAAATTATAAAAAAGTTAACTAATAATAACAGTACTTTTTTTTTTCCTGATTTGGGGAAGAGGTAAAACTGTTAAATTACTTCACTCAACATAATTACATAATCATAAAAATATAATAGAGATAATTTACACCTGGTTGAGTCACACTCAGAAGTCATGTGCACTGATTTTCACAGATCTTTAATTGTGTAATCTACAAATTGAAAAAATTTGTCTTATCCAAAATTTTAACTTGAGAAACATTTTTCTGTCTATACTTATAATTCACAGTGCTTTCAGAAAACATGAATTCTAACACTGTTTTTATTGCCTCATGCTAGTCTTCAAGAATTCAAGAATCACTATAAATCTCGATCTCATCTTTACCAGAAAGGAAGCATAATAACACAGTTAAAATTGTTATAAACACACTTTATTCATACCAGTTTTCCTTATGTTAGGATCACCCTTTTACTCCCTTAGTCCTGAGGCATTGTAAATCTTCTAGAAATCTTATGGCTCGTTATTAGCAACACCAATACTATATTACATATCTGTCTTTTTCTAAATCAATCATACCAGGATTCAGATGTAAATATAAAAAGCAAAATTTGCCTTATCCTTTTATTACCCAAGGAAATAATTTCACACTGAAAAGTGTGGATGACAGAAGCTGAATTACTTTTATAGATCATCAGTGAGGGGAACCCAGCCTGAGAGAGAGAGACTACATTAAGATTTTAGAGGGGATGAAGTGAAAGAACTCTTGCTACTGAAGGCAGGGATGTTATTTTTATGGTAAGGACTGCTAAACAAAACAGAGTAAAACAAAGCCAAAATAAAACAAAATTAAAGTCTTTAGTGTCTGAATAGAGGACAGGAGATGTTGCAAGCTGTCACCCATGACTATGCAGTATTTTGGTTTCTCATAATCAAAACAGCCAGAATACACTGAAATACACTGCAGATTCTGGAAAGAATAGCTTGTTGTCTGTTTCAGAGGCATGTTTAAATCTGGCTTGCCTTTGTCTGATTTGCATTACAGAATTTAAAGTCTTTCATACTACAGTGCCTCTCTTCAGTTCAATGGAATAATGAATAAATTTGCTGAAGCTCTCTCCATTTAAGATTAGAGCATGATAGTGCACAGATAATGCATTTCTCACAGCTCTACTGCTAAGCACTGAAGAGTCTTGAAAATAGTGTAAGTAACCTTATAATATCTGTTTTGAATTTAAGAACAGATTTGAGTCAGATGGCTTTAGATGAAATTCACTTTTATACAGAGTACTAGCACTCCCACAACTCTTTCTCAGGTTGCCATTATTCATGTGAGAGGAGGAACTTTGTAAATTTATGCATTGTACATTTTTAGTAACACAACAACAATTCTAAGAAAGGAAGGACTCACTCAAGAGGAACAAAGTTAATTTCAGATTCTTCCTTCAGAATTTTAAAAAAAGTAGCCCCAAATTTCCCTGAGTATTTCCTAATTTATCAAAGTATAGGTTTATCCAGATAAAAGACAGGGAATCTTTTCCAGACTTTTTCTTTTCTGATCATGGTTTCAAAAATGTGAAGTCATAGGAAGAGATGGAAGGTACATATGTGCATGAGGTAACATTGGGTGGGGAAAGTCATATGAGAGTTTTGATGTCTTCCTGCTATTATTTTTGGGCAATATATAAACTTCTCAATGCTAATCAGTTTCACTTTGTGACATCTAGTACAAACTTCACAACGCTGTTACAGCATATGAGCAGTAGGATATACAATACAGATAGACATGGCTTCTTTGTGAGAGGCAGAACTCTTGGTATAGTCAACAGCTTTCTCTGGAGGAAGAATGAAGAGTCAATGGCAAAGGAGGGGAGGGTACAATAATGAAATACAACCAGGGGGTGAAATCCAGGTTGGTCCATCAAAAGAAGTGGAACAAAATAGATAAAATATACCAAGACTCCCTTCTTCTAGTAGAATCAAAAGAGTAAATCAGAATTCTCATAAATCATAATTCTTATAAATCAGGATTCTTACTGGAAAATTTCAAGGAGATGTCACAAAAAAATTTATAGCAAGTGTAAGACACCATACGTTCCCCAAGTTTAGCAGTGAAAGTTTTACTGGGTCTGGCTAGGATGGCACTACTTTTCTGAATAGCAGTTCACCTTGTACTGTGTTTTACATTTGTGGCTAAAACAGCCTTAGTAGCACAACAATATTTTATCAACTGCTAAACAGTTCTTGCACAGCATCAAGACCACCTCTATTTCTCACTCTGCTGCCCCCTAGCAAGGCAGCTAGAGGTGGGCAAGAGTTTGGAACAGACACAGCAAGACACTGACCTCAGTTACCAAAGGAATATCCCATACTATGTCACAATCAATCCCACACTCATCATGCTCAATAAAAGCAGGGCATAGAGTTTCCAAAGTACCTAGCGAGTCTGTAAGGGACCAGCCATTCTTCTGCTGGTAGGAGGTGGTGAGTCCTCACCTCTTCATCACTTGTTTCTTTTTGGGTGATTTTTGCTCTCTTTTCCCTTTCTTTTAAACTGTCTTCATCCCAACCCAAAGGTTTTTCTTACTTTTTCGCTTACAGTTTCCTTCTACTTTCCTCTGGGGACAAGAAGCGAGCCAGCAGCTAGTGAGCGCTTAATTGTTAATTGAGGCCAAATCACCACAAAAGTGAAAACAGGCTGGGATAAAAAGGTCACATACAAAGAGGTTCTGTTAGAAAGGATGCTAGTCTTGTGTGCTTCAGCTGAGATGAGAAAGAATTTTAATAAAATTACTAATTTGAAGGAAGCTGTTGGTGCAATGAAAAATAGATCACACAGAACAGTAAAATGATTAAAAATAAATTACATAAAATAAAGAATGATTAAAACAATAAAGATAAAACACAGAAAGAGGAATAGCAGGTGTGGAACTGAAAGAAAGAAATGGGAGATGAATTGACACAATCTTGTTTTATTACAATCTTTCACTAGAAAGAGTTCTTTCTACTTTCATGCTGATTTAAAATTCATGTAACTTCACTAAATCTCACTGAATTAGTAAAAAATCACTGAAGTAATACAAAATCAGTCTACTGCTTTTAAAGGTTAGAAAATTTAACATATTAAGTAGAAAAACATTTTTAGTATTCCTATACTATAGTGTATATGTAGACTGTGTATCTTACATATAAAATATATACACATTGTATGTACACATTATGTACAAGATGACTTATATGGAAATTCTGCATACACATGTATGTAGATAAAAGATATATACCATATACATCTCTGTGTCTACATATATGTAAGTATTGTACACAGAAACAAGAAGCTTATGTAGATGACAGTCAATTCTGCCATTGTTTTTGGCTGTTTTTTTTCATCAGCATTGTACCAAGACTCTCCTAGTCCCAAATAAATTCATGGCAAATATCATTTATCCACAGCTTATATAACAGCAAAGAGACCAGATCTGTCTAGAGAAGGAGGTTGAAGTCTCCTTAAAACAGATAAAAGGAAAAGAAAAAGGGGAAAGTATCATAGAATCATAAATTCTGTTTTTCTTTCCTTTTTGTTTATTTTAGGAAAAGGAAAAAGGAAGGGGAAGGGGAAATGGATTTGAAGGAAAGGGAGTTATTATTTACTCTCATTGATCTTTGTGCTCATAACTCTTTCATTAAGAATCAATAATGGCTTCAGCAATTCTATCAGTGTGACCTATCATATGTTGGCAATAGAAATAAATCAAATTGAAACAAGGACAACCAGAAACAAGTAATTGAGGAGAAATAAAACAGAAGATTTAGAAACCATTGATATTGGGCTTTGAACATTTTCTACTTTTTGGATCTTCCTTATATCACTACAAGTTGTAAATACATCTACACAGAATGCACTGGACTGGAGAGTGACTTCCAGGCTAAAACCCCTGCTGCAGTTGCTGGAATGCTACAAGCATTCCAGGAGGAGCTCTAGCGAGCTCCTCCACTGTCTTTTCACTGAGCTACACCAGATCTTGAATGACAGAGAAAGAGCAGATAGCCAATGTAATTCTCTGAGGCAACTTCCAGTGATCTCTGCAAAGGCTCTTACAACTGTCTGATTCCTCTTCTTAGGAGAGCCTTGAAACCCAGACCACTCAAGCAGTATTAATGTCACCAATCTTTCTAAGTGCAAGACTGTGCTCTTGAAATTCCAGAAAATTTTTCAGGCTCTGTTATTTTCAAATCAAGTAAATAAGTAATTGTTTTCCATGATTACCAGTTATTAATAATATCAACTTCTAATAATTATTAGGTCTATTATCTATTCCATTTTATTATATCTAATCACTACATTATGTTTGACACAGTAACTTTTCTGGTGGGAAGAACTCACTAGACAAGTAAATGGTATTATTTTTGTTGGTTTAGAATTTCAAATAGACTTTCAAATAAACAACTTTGCTCTCCTCCCATTTCTCTTTCTCATGGTGTAGGAAATTCCTTGAAATTTATATCAAATGATCTGAGCACAGGTTTATATTTTCCAACAACTTCATATTTGGTTCTACATACAACTAGATTTTCATCCAAGTTGGCAGCTGCAGCCCTGAGAGGCTGCAATTGATCTCTGAGGATATATTTCAAGACCAGAAGCTTGAATATCCTCAGTTCAGATTTACTTAATATTGAAACATATCTGTGTTACACAGGGACCTTTACCTTCTGGAGGAATTATATGAATGAGGTTTTCCTGGTACAATCTTGAATAAATGATGAGCTTTTCAAAGCATTTCATAGAGTCACAGAATGGCTAAGTTTGGAAGGAAGAACAGTGGGTTTTCTGGTCCAGTCTCTCTGCTCAAGCAGGGTGTCTGGGAGCACATAGCACAGGATTGTGTCCAGATTATCCTTGAATGCTTCCATGCAACCTTCCCGGGCAATCTGTTCCAGTGCATGGTTCCCTGTGTAGTAAAGTTCTTTTTGTTCTAGACATACTTGGCCAGATTTAATTCCAAATAGACCTTGGCCTTCCTTCTCTCATTTCTACTATAGGAACTATTGTGTATTCATTTCAACATTTGCCAGCAAATTTTCTATTAAAAAAAAAAAAAAAAAAAGGCAGCTCAACCACAGTCTACTAACGATTAAGGGCAAAAATTTTATACTTCTCTGTAGTGTTGAACAGACTTGAGCTGACATTAAAAATGGCACTAAATGATGTCTTCTACAAAGTATGTTATCATTTGGATATGTATGCATTTGGATATTGAGGTCCCAAATAACTTTTTCCTTAGAGTATTTCCTCTCACTTTCTCATATATTTAAATCACAAGGATAGTCTCTGTATCATTCCTTCACACATGCAAATTGGACCAATCCTACACTGAAATATACAGTCTATTTCAATATTACTATCAAACACTGTATGCTGGAAGGAAATATTTTATTTTCTAAAATTATATAGCTAAATCAGTCAATCATATTTCTAATATTAATTGGCTGGGGTAAAGATTATGACTAATTTTTTAAAATAGATGATTGACAACCACTGAAATCGCTCCAATATATATAAGTAGAAAACTGACTTTTTTGTTCTGAAATTCAATAATATCACAGATAAAATTTTGCCCAGTTTCTATAGTGGCAGAAACTGTGTCTAGCTTCAGAAGTTCTTTGCATCTCTTTTTCACAGCTGACTTGCACAAGCTGAAAATGAACAGAATATTGAAATCAACAGTAAGGTCTAATTACATTTACCCAAACATGAATGATATTTGATTTTTAATACAGATCTGACAGAAATTCTATTGCTGCTCCCAGTTGTCATGCTTTACTTTCATCATATTAGAAAAATATGAGCATATTGATGTTTTCCTTCACTGTCTCATTGTGTACTTTCTAAAAGCTCATTAAGTAATTAACCTTTACAAAACACTCAGTTTTAAACTATCTCTGTTCACATTGACTTTTGTGAATTAGGCCATCAAAAAAGTTTTAGAAATCCCACCAAAATGGAATTTGCCTCTGAGTAATTATTTCTGGGAGAAAAGAAAAAAAAAAACCTTTGCAATTATTGCCAAATTCCCAGGCTTTGTCCAAGCAGAACTGCAAAATTATTCCTTAAAATTGTATTTTAATGTTTTTTGAGTAGTTTTTGTACTTGTTTTATTTTTCACTTAACAGAAACATAAGAAAATCTATCCTACCTTTTTATACTACATGTTGAATCTCTTTGAATACTGAAATTGTTTCTGCTGTGAAGATTTATTTTCATCTACAATGTGCTTTTTTTCAGTTTTCACTTTAATGGTTACTCTCTGAAAGGCTTTATTCCTTGTATAAAGTCTTCTATAAATCTGTTTATCATCTTAATCAGTCATCACATGATTGCATTAATTTTACTATGTTGTCAGTTTAAAATTATTATAATTTTTATTTAATTGTAATTGACTATAGACAAAATTTCTTTTACTATCTCTAAATCACCTTTGCAGACACTTTTTCAGCCTAAAACATAAATAAATTGCATTACTAGACTAAGTAGTTTCCTTGTGATTTTCTCAGTATAGAACTGATTGACCTTTAAATACATTGTCCTGTATGCTTCACAAAAGAAGTTCAAAAGTTTCCATAAATATGTAAAAACTTCCCAGTTACAGCAGCATCAGTTAAGCAAACCACAGAGAGACCTGCTGCCCTAAATTGCTTACCATTTTTCAAAGGTTTTGCTGGGTGTCTGCATTTTAAAGTGGAAGCTTTTTTCTGGTTCACACTTTTCCATCTTTGATTCTCCATAATTAGGATCATCCTTTTGTTCCAACTCATAACCTATATACTTATTTGTTTTTCTTCACCAACACAATTTCTCCTTTTATACTTTGCAAATTCTGTAGAGCAAAAATACTGTTTTCATATATAATTGATACTAAATCCTAATAACAATTCTCATCGCCAACATTATGTATTTTTCTTTTACTAAGAAAAAAAAAATCTGTTGAGTAGGAACAGCTACTGATTCTATTCTCAATTGGCTTTTCATAACTCTATCCCCTTCCATTCACCTTCCATTTACTCACTTTATATAAAAACTTCTGGAGACAAGGAGAGACCCTTGGAGATAAAAGATATAAACCCCCTTCTTTCAGAAAGGCAAGAAGAAGGACCCTGGATGCTTATAAGCAAGGAAAAATTATGGAAAGGACATGGAGCATGCCTTCTAGTAATATCCTTTCAAGTACAGAAAAAACGAGAAAGTCATCAGGAGGAATCAACATGAATTTACCAAGACAAAGTCATGCCTGACCAAGCTGAATGGCAGTGAAGATGAACTGAGTGCCTCTGAATCAGCTGAGAGTGAGAGCAGCAATCTTGTGTTTACCAAAGCTTATAAAACAGACTGCAGTATCAAGAAGCTCAGGAAGTATGGCCTGGAAGACCAAAATCTGTAGGCAGATGAACTGACTAAATCAAAAGGTAGAAATTACTGGCAAATCTCCAGGCCCGGTTTTTGCTTTGCAAAAAAAAAAAANTTCATTTTGCACGCTTTAATGAAGTAATACAACTAAAATTTCTTCAGACAGCAGATGTTATGACTACTGAAGGACTCATATTTTTAATGCCAGAGGTTCTCTAGGGTGGTAAAGACCTAAATAACATCAGCAGCCAGTCCTGTTATATTTCAGAATCAGAAAAAAATTCATGAGCAAATGCAGGCTTTGAATACTTTGGTTTAGCTTTACAAAAGCTGCTCCATAAATCCATTAGGATCCTAAAATTGATGACAATTTGACAGTTGAGAGTTTTGAAAATAGTCCTTGAATGGAAAATTTTGGAAGATGGATAACACTTGCAAAGGCCTTTTGTGTTTGGGTTGTGTGTGCTGAAACTTCCTCAGGCCTTTCCAACCTCTGGGAAACAGCTATCAGGCAAGATGATTTATCTATTCAACTGCCATACCTAACACATACAGCCATCTGGGATAAGAATTCCTTTAACTGAATTCACTCTTTTGGAAATCCAAATTCTTTGATACAACCAGGCATTCTTTCTAAAAATTCTCATTAAGGTAAGGTACAGAAAGCCCTCAAAAAAGAGAACTTTTGATGTTGTTGTTTTATTTCTTTTGTTCATGCTGTACTACTGCCTAAATAAGTTTAGATGGGAAATGGAAGAATAAAATTTATCTCTAACATTTGCATAATCTAGTTTCGTACACTTCAATTCCTAATGGTGATGGGGAAGAATTCTAGAGACAAAATACTTTTGTAAATGAAACAGAAGCTGGTGACCCAGCTTTAATTCTAGCAGATCTGACTGTAAATAAATTTGTCAGAATTTATTATAGACCAGATCATAATTAAAACTAACTTGAGTTTGCATGGGAATTTTTGCAGGGTTTTGTTTTGTTTTGATTTTTAATGTAATCCATCTGAAATACAAAAGATTTTATATGATAGAAGTAGAATGAATTCTGACAGTCAGCTTTTGTGTTTTCATAACTGAAGGCACAATAAAGGACGACATTGTCAAGCTATTCTTTTAATAAACTTTTTGATAAACAAGCTATTTTTATGATAACAGATTTTTTGTGATCCATTAAAGATTTATAAAATGTATTATTTAGCTGTGAATTGTTCCTATGAAAAAGTGAAATAAAATGCAGTCTGTGAAGGTTCTTAAACTTCTGTTGTTATTCCTCATTGCTGTTTTTTAATTCAGTGCAGGAGAGCTCATCTAGGTGAAACGCAACCTTTTTTTGTGATCGCCTAACTGAAGCTCTTTAATGGGAAAATAAGCAAATGGATGATGAGTATCAAATGAGAAATTAAGATGTCTTATCCATACCTATATGAGAAATGAATACTTTTAATGAAAAATTTTATTCCTTAAATATTTGTAAGAATAGGGTATTTAGACAGGACTATCCAGAAAATGAACAATAAAATGTACAAAAATATCTAAGCAGAAATTGAACGAATCCATCTAAAGATGACTTCTCTGTTATTTACATAGCTATAATCCTTAATGCTTAAAATACATCCAACAATTTAATAGGGGTTCTTTTGCATTTGATTTTGAACAGTAGATAGGAGAGGACAGTCTCCCTCTTTTATGAACCAGTGTACAGTGAAAATACTCATCTCACAATGCCAAATAAGGCAGTTGTTTCATAAATGTCTGCTAGGGTTTTTTGAGAAAAATCCTGCTTTGTTTGATAGCTATGAAGCAACCACTAAAATCAAGCTGTTATGTTTTTTATAAAGTTGCCTGCTATCGTTTTTATGAGCCCAAACTCCACTTTATGAGTATAATAAAAGGAAACTAGCATTCATGTGTGTGTTTGATTTGTTCAGTGCAGGCAGTGTAATGAGGTCTACAGGAGTTCTCTTTATGCAGCTGAGTGGCTGTGTTCTTTTTACTCATGAGTGGCTATGTTCTTTTTACCCATTATTTTTTCTCATTATAACTTCAAATAAATAAAAAAAATACATAGGAATATTGAGTATGGGAATTTTGCTATTGCATTACTTTTAAGCATTGTAAAAGCAATAACTTCCAAATTACTGAGTACTGGAACAGTTTATCCAGAGATGTAGAGTCTCCCTTCACTGGACAAATTCATGAACCATCAGGACACAATCCTGTGCAATGTGGTCTGGGATGGCCCTACTGGAGCAGGGAGGTTGGACCAGATGATGCCCTGTGGTGCCTTCCAACCTGACCCATTCTGTGACTCAGACATGTGTGCATGTGTGTGCTCTTCTGCATGCACACATACATGCACACTCACATTTACAGGTGTATAGAAGATGACTCCTCATAGGTGAGAACTAGACAAAAACTGGGATTGGAGGTAGACTTGGCAAATCATGCCAGGTCCTCTAAATCAACACAGCCAGCTGAAGCTAAGCTCTGCATGTCTCTTTCATCCAAATTGCAATGGTGTAGTAAGGCATCAGCAGAGCAGCATAAGGGGAGACTATGTGTAGAAAAACTGGGCGACAGAAAAACTTCAGTTATTTAGAAGTACTTTTGGACACAGTGAATGAGTACAATACTAATGATTCTCATTAAGTTATGATTTAATTTCTTCTGGGCAAACGGGGTGAAACCAGTGGGGATACCAAATAATGGTCTTCGATTATGAGAATTTCAGCTTTATTTGAACTAGGAACTAATAGCTCTGGATTTCAGTGAGGAAAGATGGTTTTTTTCCCCTATTTGTGCTAAAAAAAAAGTAAATAATTCCATCCATACAAACTCAAATAAAAAAAACCTTAAAAAAAAAAAAACCAACCTTACCAGTTGGAACCACAGGAGGATATTGTTCATGTCCTTTTAAGAACTTGGCCAAATATTTATTACTTCTCTGATACCATAGTTCTGGTTTCAGCAGTAGGGACATTAGGATGTTAATCTTTCAACCCTGACTACACTTTGCATCTAAGGAACAATTGAACATGCAATTGCCCTCTACAGGAAATCAGGAGTCGTGCTTAAAAAAAAGACATTTGACCCTCCTCATGATGTCTCATAATGCATCCTATAATCCGATATGTAGACAGTAAAATTGCTCTGTATTTTATAATTCCTTACTATTGATATCATATTAATATGGAAACAAAATTTAATAACATCATTCCAACTAATTAGTTCTGTTCCCATTACCTTAAGTGGTTCCATATTTTACTATTGATCCTACTTGTCGTTAATGATTCAATGTTTATTTTGGACTCTATTATTTTTTTTAGCTAGTAGTAGTTAGGATTTAAATAGAGGTAATGACACAAATACAGACAGTTTAATGGTGGGAAACATTTATATTTAAAATGTATCTAGGAAATAGAATTGATAGAAGAGAGACATAAAAATAAAATATACGAAATCATATGAAAAAGAAATTATAAACAGAAAACATGCATATCAGTTAAGGGACTGTAATGTGTAAACTGGATGAAAATAGACAACTTTCAGTTAAAATAAAAGATGTCAGAAACGGAACGTAAATACTTCTTAAAATGACATAAAATCACTTTATAATCTCCTTAATTTCAAACCTAAAATACATACCCTAAAGCATTTGCATCTTATAATGGATATACTAAACTCTGTTTTCAAGAATTATTAGAAAGCTTCTTCAGCAATGCTTCCACTAAATTCTACATCAAGCAAAATTTTATAGAAATAGGTATTTCATCTATTCTATAGTATTGCGGGGGGGTTGTGCATTATTATAATACGCTTAATTAAATGCATTAAAAAACAGCTCATACTAAAGAAGCTATCCTGAAATACTTGACCAGAGGCTGAGCCCCAGCCAGTTGCTTGCTTGCTTTCATAGCTAGAGTAAATACTCCTCTAGTATGAACTGAAAACTCACAAGTAGAAATACAGTTTAATAAGTGAGGCAAAGTTTCACACATAAGCAAATCAAAGAAATAATTAATTCACTACTTCCTACCAGCCAGCAGATTTCCAACCATCATTGGAAGGCAGGGCTTCAGCTTTGTGTAATAGGTACAAATGCCACAACCATGAACACAATCACTTCCTCCTGTGCTTTTATATGAGCATGATGCCATACAGTGAGCCAAATCCCTCTGGTCAGTACGGGCCAGCTGTCCTGGCTGTTTCCTCCTAGCATCTTTTGCAGCCCTGGCCTACTCACTGCAGGGCAAAGTGAGACACAGAAGGTCTTTGAAGCTGTGTAAGGACTCTTCAGCAGCAGCTAAAACACTGGGGTATATTCAGCTTTATTTTTGTGACAAATGCAAAGCACAACAGCATACTGGTGCTATGAAGGAAGTTGATTAACTCAGTACAACTGCTGTGAGCTTAAGGAGAACATTCCAAGGACACACTACTGTGTGTACATTCCGTTTGAGAAATATTAACACCTATCTGCTCTTAAAACATGTAGATCCATGGCTTTTAAGAGATAGATGAGCTGGGAACTACAAGCTGAGGATTCTCATTTTACAGGACTGCCTGAGGAAAATAAACAGCATTTATTGCCTTTTTTTTTTTTTTTTTTGGTTGTTATAAAATACTGTTAACAACTGTATCTTCTGGATACAAGAAACAATAACTGCCCTTTCCATAACTTGCTACCAGACAAAAATCAAAAGGGTCAATGAAACAGGGAGTGACAAAAGACAGTGATAATAACAAACATAAAAGCAGACTGAATCTTAAAATTAATGGCCTTGCTTGCAGACATGCATGATTCAGAGCCTTAAATCCTAATTACTTCACCGGTTTCTGACCAACAGGAGTTTGTAGGACACATTTCCTTTCAGTTCTACTCAGTATGTCTTGTACGTCTTCTTCATTCTACTTTGATGTTATACAAAGACCCTTCCTCATGACTGTTCAAACAGCAGGTATTGGTTGTAGGTCAGGAATATTCTTTTGATAAAATTATCACAAAATTTATTTCAGATCAGTAATTTGTGAATTCTCTATATAGGAACTTGTCCCTAAAACCACCCTAACATTAGGAAATTAAATTAAGACCTTGAGTTTGGAACAGAGAGATTTTAGCATTGGGCCAATATAAACTTCATGGAGCCCAAGGATCAGAAAGGAAAAGACACATACCATCTGGAGGGTCTTGAAAGCACCTGGCTGAAAAACAGTTTTGATAGAAAGAAAAAGGGAAGCTCAGTGAACATTAGGCTGAATATGAACCCACAAGTGTACTGCTATCTTAAATAAAAAAAATATTGCCCCTCTATGATACAGTAGGGGAAGTATAATCAGATGAATGAAGAAAATGGTTACTCCTCTTTACTCAGTGTTGTGAGGTTGCACCTGGAACACTGCATCCAGTTTGGGGTCCCCCTGATCAAAAAGAATGTGGGGAACATGGAGAAGGCTACCAGGATTGTCTGCAGCCTAGAGGACTTAAATAAAAACAGAGATTGGGAGAGCTTGTATTCTTCAGTCTTGCATAGAGGAATCTAAGGTATGATATAACAAAGCCCCATAACGACCTGAAGGGAAGTTACCAGGACAGAGATTTGATTTTAATTATTTTATAGTACAAATTACTGCTGTACTTAACATGCTAAATGACACAGTAACATTATTTTAAGGTATGATAACTTTATACAGTAATTGAGTATTTCAGTATTGTAATCTGTTTGCCTCACAGTTGAGGACAGTTATATTACTTATAAAAATCTTGAGAAGAATTGTTAAAAACAATTTCTTTTTTTGGGAAACAAATTCATGTTTTTCTTCTACTTTTTGATATTTATCAAACCCTGAGGCATAATTATGTGACAAAAAATGTGAATTACAGAGGTTTTTATGACTTTGCTAAACATTTAGTTGGAATTCTTTCATTTAATATTTCATTTTTATTAGAATTTGAATTTAAGTAGGTATTAAGGCTTTCCTCTTAGGCAGTTACTCCTTCATTAAATAATTGTCTTGGACAAGCAATTATTCTTTATAGTCATGTTAAATATTATTTTTATAAATATTAAAATGTATTTTTGAATTATAATCTATATTTCTATCAAGGGCTGTACATTGTTGAATGAAGGATTTTTTTCCCAAGATATTTCTTTGAATATGGGTTAAAAATATCTGAGAGCATCAAAGAGCATTAAAAAGATCTGAATTCTACATTTGGAATAAACTCGGGCACCAGAAAAAATCCATTACATTCCCTTCTTTTTAGTGTAACCTCACCTATCATTAGGTGGTTTCATTTGTTTATGTTTAGGATCTTAGTCTAGGTTACATTTCAAGATGGAAAGACATTTACCTAGGGAATCATGAAGGTTTATTCTCTCCTTTTTTCTTTCTCTCCCTCTACAATTATATAGAGGACTTAGGTTAACTAAACTTTGGGACCTTACTGACTAAAGTATTTAATTGACTGTAGACAAGATAAACACCAGCGGGGATTTACTAAAAATATTCAGTAAATGAAAACTACATTTTTCACAAGTTAGCAATATTTAATAGCAAGAATTTATTAGCAATATTTATCGATCTGATTCTGTTTCAAATGATAATGTAAATTTAAACATGAAATATAAATTTCTTCTCCCTATAGTTAGACAATCTTCCGAAATTCTGAATTAACTCAAGGTAGAGAAATACCTTTAACTCTTCTATACACTGAATGTAACACTGTCACTTTCTGAACAAAACAACAGATTCATCAAGGAAGGAAGGAAGGAAGGAAGGAAGCAATGGATTGAGTAAAAGGGAGGGAAAGCAGGAAATCACACAGGAAGGCACACGTTGGTGTGCTTGTGTACTATATGATAATAGAGTTATAGTAAAAAAAAATTAACTGAGAAATATATCTGTAATAGTCATTTCTAATTTATTAATATGCTAAGGTTTTTTAATTCCTACTTTCCTGGTTTTTATTTATCAATATCCTTTTTTGTGGTTAATTGTGGTAAATTATATTAATTTATCCAAGTTGAATCTATTTTGCTTGTGATGGCAATTAGTGAGTGATCCCTTATCTTGACCTGTGGGCTTTTAAATGGGTTTTCTCCCCCTCTCATATTGATACAGGGAAGTGATAGAGTGCCTTGGTGGGCACATGGCATCCAGTCGACGTCAACCCACATCTTACCTTTCTATATAAGTTTTCTTTGCCTGCTACTATCCTGCAAGGCTTATCATCACTTTCCAGATGTCTCTATACATCTTATTTGAATGAATTGATAACCCAGAGATAATTACAACAGTACCATAAAATGTGTAACTTTATTGTTCCTATGATAGGGTATTAATTTTCCTTTAATCAGAAGTACGATCAACAACTTGCTTTTATGGTGGTAAATGTAGAAAATTGCAGAAATTTTTGACTACAGAAATTGCAAAAAGAAGTATTTGGTTGGAAGCTACTGAGAGAGTGTTTCAAATGGCATAAAACCTGGTAAGCTATTTGTGGTGCATAACACGGGGTATTTAAACCAGGAATTAATCTAAGTCTAATTAAATTTTAGGCATTTTTTAAATCACTTTATATTATCTAGACGGGGGAAAGGGAAAGACTCATGGGGAAGGGAAAGGATGATGGAAAGCAGAATAATTTCCAATCACATTAATTTATACAGTTCATAAGCTTTAATATCTGACATGACTAACATAATGCAGTTCCTATTTTAAATTTATCAGTCTGCCTATACCCAGTAAAAAGAAACATTTTTCCTCATCTCAATAGCTGTAATATCCAATTCATTACATTTGACTTAGACTTTTAGGATTCACACTCTTCAACAGCACAAAATAATTCTATAAATATCTGATACCAGTAAAATCCTGTCAAAATTATGTTTACTGTACATATATGTACATGTGTGTTGGAGTGAGTATGTGCAACTGATCAAAAATTCCCTAGCATGGAAGAAGGAAATAAGCACAAGCACTTCTGAACCTCAGGGTAGAATATAGGAAGTAAGCTCAACTGTTGTAAAGAAAGAACAAAGAGACTAGAAGGTGGCCAGAAAACTTTAAATGGATGCATCAGCTGTCTCTGCCAGCTGGATGGAGCGGCTGTTTGTGTAAATACCCTTTGATATGTGAATCAAGAAAAGCTGTGAATGTCTTCCGGATTGAGACAGACCAATATGGGAGAGATGTGTACATGTCTCAGCCAAACCTAAAGTAAAAACCTCAAAAATTACTGACCAACAGAATATATTTTGAAAAGAGCAACAGGCTTGAATATCTGTATTCCTTCCCAGTGATTGGGGCTGCCCAGTGACGTGTGAGAGAGCATGTAGACGCTGGGCATGGGAATCATGTTTGTGTTGGGATCTAGCTACACAGAGCAATTGCCACAAAGCGTTTATGTTGTGGTTTGACTACACTGCTGTATCACTTTACTAAATCAAGTGAAGCACCAAGTATTTTTAAATAAGTGAATTTGGTGTTATTCCCTGTGTGAAATATCTAAAAGAACATGGTCAGATAGTACGGACTCTGATAACATATTCACATTCCCTTTAGGAAAAGAGAAATTTATGTGACATTAATTTCATTAAAACCAATGTATTACTTAGAGAAACATGATTTTTGCAAGGGCTGTTTCTTAAACATTAGAATTATTTGTTGATGTTATCTATCATACTTTATTATTCCCTTTGCATAAAGACCCTTATGCATTTTTTCATATAAAAGACATTAAGGCCCTACTGCTAATGTAAAATTAATTAATTTTCACCCTTAAGTTATTTATATTAATTTCAATATGCATAGATTTGCAGGGAAAAAAAGATTATTTTTTGTATTTGCATCTGAGTGTAAGAATACTGCTCTGATTTTTCCTTTCCTATTAAGTTCTTAACATTGTATTATACATTTTGAAAGCTAAGGAGAAAGCCACCTCCACTTTACCATTTATAGCATCTGCTTTTCTTTAAACTGTATCATGGTCCTGGAGTTAGATTATATCTTTAAAAGAAATCAAGCATAAATAGAGTTTATCTTTTCATGTCCCCAAATATTTAAATATATGCTATATGTTTAACTCTGAAGATAAACTTTTTTTTTTTTTTTTTTTTTTTTTTTTTTTTTTGNTGGAAAACTTTGTACTCAATCTTTTGAAGTTTTATTTTTAGCAAATTTTTTTAAAAACATGTAATTTATGACAAGTGTTTTAAAAATTCTGTTAAAGGCTTGCTTTGGAACTAAGTGTTCATGATTATAGTTTTATGGTTTAGATGTGTTGAGACATATTTAAGGCCATCTTACATATGTTCACAAAAAACTAATTTTTTCCATTTTTCTAATGTAGAAGATAATGTATTTTTTACTATTTTATGTCAGTTGAAGTGGGCCATTTTTGAGAGGATTAATTTCCTGTAGCTGCTGCATATTGTCTCACAGAAATTTTTGATTATTTGAGAGTTTCATTCTGTACTCCATAACTGTCTTCCAGCTCAGAAGGCTGGATATCCCATGAACAACTGGTCTTATTTTAAAAAGCTGAGGCAAGTAAGGCATTTATTACTTTATCCATTGTCACTAAGTTTCATCCCACATGCAATGAAGGATGGAGATTTTCCTTAGTGCTCCTTTTGTTGCTCATGTAGTTATAAAAATGTTTTTAGTGGCTTTTGGCACAGTAAAGCATTGACATAACCCTTAGAACAGATTACTAGAAAGCGATTCAAAGCTGTCATCTATGTTATTAACTCACAGTTGTGGATGCTGTACAGTCTGAAATGAAAGCTATTAATCTAATGATTTCTGTGTACATATCATGACATATGATTACTGAAGTCTATCAATGTTACAATAAAACAATTAACTGTAACAGCCTGTCTGGGAATGTCATGGAAATAAAATGATAATATAAATAGAAAATTGGTAACAAGGACAAAGAGGAAACACCTCATTCTCCTGCCTCAGCATGAATGTCCTTCTGGAGTAATTCTGAAGAGCATAAAAGCATGCATTTGTGAAGAATCAATAAACAGAAATAGATCAAATCAAACAAGTTAAGAAACAAACTGATTTCAAGCCTAGGGAGAAACAAAGAGACAGAAAAACTTTACCCAGGAGAGGCTGACATGGGTGTACTCTTTGTTCTGTTAGAAAATATAAAAAGGAGAGTTAAAAGTTCAGGCACTAGCCCAGTGGTGAGATCAATATCAATTACAGAGGAGATGGCCAGGCTAAGAGACTCACATCCAATGCTAAGACACCAAAGCAACAGAGAAAGGATTTGTTAAACATAAATCAATAACTGAATTTTAATTTCTTGCTTTTTAGTATCTTTTTACAACTCAAAATGCCCATGGACCCAGGACCCATTTTAAGGCCATCCAGGGCTGTCCATTCCAGCAGTTCTGCAGAAACACTGGTGTCCAGCTCCACCCCTGCTCTGGCTTGCCCAGCCACGGAAGGATCTGACAAGACTGGGATCACATCTACTCACTGACATCCCAGCATGGCCCCATCCCATCCCCATGGCCCCACTGTTCTGTCTGACCCTGTTTTCATTCACTGAATCTTAACCTGAACCCTATCCTGGAGCACCCTTGGCTTGGCCACATCCCCACTTCACTGCACCACAAGAAAGATTATAAGACTTGTGTTTTTCTCATAGCATAGACACTAGAAACTAAAAAGTGGAAGACAACAAACCTAACAAAACTTCAAATGATCAAATTATCAATTTCAAATGGGGTTATTTGGAAACTTTTTACTGTACTGATGTGTAGATTAAACTTCAGACTTTGCAATATATCTTAAAGGATTTTTTTTGGGGGGGTATTAGTAATGCTTTAACAACAATAATGAAAACTTATGGTTATTTTCCTCTTTAGTTAATTATTAGAAGATATATTCTATTATATCAGTAAATGCTTGCATAATTCAAGTATTCAATAATTGCAGTGTAAATTTTTATTAGAAGAATGTTATGGTTGCAAATTCAAAATGTAGAAGAGCCCATATTCAATCTTATCAATATTACTTCAGCTCCTTTTTACCAATGCTGTTAGGATACAGTCTTTAGTTATATTATTTTTACTATAGCAACACTATCCAGTTATTCAATAAGTTAAAAGTGTGTAATTAGGTGTATAGAAAACACCAACTGTTATAAATCATTTATTGTCAGTAGAATAGTTGTAGATTTCAGAAGATGAATAAAAGGAGCAGGAGCAGAATTATTTGTTCTTGAGGCTGTGGAGGCTGACTGTTGTAACAGAGGATTGAAGTCTACTGTCTCCTCTGCCACTAATCTCTTAGAGAGAAATATGGAGCAATTCAGTCTTTTTTTGTGTGTGTGTTGTTTTTCATGTTTGTTTGGGTTTTTTCCCCTTTTACCTCTTTCTTGTGCCAAGGAATAATATATTAAGAAGTACCTAGTACTACTACATAAACCTAAATGGCTTCCAATTCACAAGAAGTGTTGATAAAGGTATTATCATAGCATTAATTTGACAAAGAGACAAGCAGTTCCAGAGATTTGTTTTAATGGACTTGAATGCCATTAATGGTACTAATAACCTCCAAGAAGAATCTCATTACTAACACCAGCATTTTGCACTTTCACCCTGAGATAGTATTTCTATTCAAATTTTTTTCAAAATTTTGAGTCTCCAAAACATTAAAAAAATATTTTTAAAAAGTACTATTTTATTTCCCCATTCTGCAAAATGGGTTATCTGTTAAGAAATTAGGCGTCACCTTAAACAGTGTAAATGTAAATAGTGTCATTGCAAGATTAGTATTACACACCAGTAATGGATTGATACGAGAAATAGTAATAGAAATTTTATTTTGAAACTGTCAGTCTGTAAGGATGTAACATTTTGATTTTTTTTTTTAAAGGGGTAAATGGATTCTGTTTACACTTTGAATTCCACTTGAGACAGTGGTGTAACTCTGTCCTGTTCTGCCCCCAGATATTTATTTCCACTTCCAAAAGTTTAAGCTTTTCTTTGTCTTTTTCTTTTCTACCTTTTTGTTAAATAATTTGCTGCCATTTACCAAGAAATTTCTTTTAATTATGACTAACAACTTGATTAAGCTATGAGGCTTTTTTCTCAGCTTTTTCAGTCATGACTTCAAAGATGAGAAAGGTTTCCCTCAGGTCAAAAACAGACACCCAGAAAAAAACTACCAGGCTTAGAGCATGGCATTTCTAATATAAAGAAAAATAGATCTAACTTCCTTGTCTTCCTATAATAAGGAACAAAATATGTTTCACAGAAATATATCATTCATATTTCTTGGAATACAACATTTTCACTGTTGTAAGAATAATGAATTATTTTGTGCTTCCAGATGGAGGAAGTCCAAGACTGATTATGAAAAGCCACAGCCAAGAGGAAAGGTGGAAAGGAGGAGAGGAAGGCTGGCTGCATTTACTTGAGATATGAAAAAATCATGTTTTCTCACTGTCTTTGCAAAAAAAAAACCAACTCACCAGCAAGGAAGCAGAGAATATTTTTTTTCCCTTTGGGGAGTGAAACGAGTGAAACATACTACAGAAAACATGAAGACAGCTGCTCTTACATATTAAAAATAAGTGCTTTACTTGCTATGATAATTTATTTGATCATTTTCAAAACAAAATTAAACTAATTAGGAACATTAAAAAAAAACTCCATAGAGGTCTTTCTATTTGAAAAAAAAAAAAAAAAGCAATTCCTGACTTAACAATGCCTGACTTACTCCTATGAAATAGAAAATTAGTTAGTTCCATTGGACAAATTATGTTCATAATTATGATTTTTAACATGTGATAATATCCTGTTTTATCTTCTGTGAAAACAAGCTGTGTACTGGCAGAAAATAGAACAGGAAGATAACGCGGTTATATTAAGCAAATTATTCCATTTCTGAATATTTTCATAGTCTGGTAATGTTTTATTTGGTGCTTGGCCCCAGGCATCTATAGCACTCTTGGTACATGAATATTTTTAACTAACAGCCATAATATCTTTAAAGAAGAAAAAGTAGGGCCACAGCTTTCTTTTGTTTGAAAAATTCTATGTATTTATGTCTGTATTATACATAACATAGGACAGCTGTAGGGTGGCTAAGTATAACAGAGTTTCCCCAGATTTCTTCCAAACTTCTTCAAGAAAGAGAAACCTTTTGGTCTGGCAGATCTTTAAACATTTACATTCCATCATATGTCTCATAATGATTCTGTTCTAGAAATCTTCATTTGACAGTACTCAGCAGCTCATACAGTTTTAAGAATATTTCTCCTTTTCTATCATAGAACATTATTACAACCACTTTGTGGAGTAATACTTGAAGCCTTGAGATAGTGATAAAAGGGACAACTTTCTAGATAAGTTTTTTTACTGAAAGTAAAAGGGTGAGACCACTCTTCTTTGTGGTCTCATCACTCCCATGCAAGAGACAGGAAAGGGAAAGCAGAGTGATTAGCCTATAATTAAGAGCACGGAGGAACAAGGAAAAGTAGTTTGGCATAGACATGAACCTAAAAGTGTTTCAGAACAGCAAAAAAACCCAAAAACTACTGCTGGGATTGAAAGAGGGATCTTGTGAGACTGATTGACCAACAATAAAGAAAAATCCACGAAAGGTACACAAAATTATGTAACTATGGGGAAATTCATCTTTTGTACATAAAGTTATAGAACCTAAACGGATCATTTTCATTCTGAAAAAAAATTTGTTAGTTATGACAGATAGTTCTAAGGAAATATCATCTCAGTGTTCAGTAGATGTTTAAAATAGAAAAAATAATTAGATATTTTTATGAAAGGAAATTTTAAGGCCACCTTGTGAAGTATTATTAGGTAAGCTGCAAGTGAAATTTAGAAAAGACAAAGTTCAACAAATAATTTTATGTGAAAGAGTGAATAGGAATTAGTGAACACTATTTGGACAAGAATTAGGACACCAACAGATCTGCCTCTTTCACTGCCAAATTTAGGTGTAGACTTGGTTTCTGTGCTATGAGGAAGTGAAGAGTTACAGTCCAGAGAATTCAGGTAGTAGGTTTGGTGGACTATCACCAGTGATTAGGTTTCAGCAGACCTGTGAAGCTGACACAGTCCTGCAGTGCTGGTCCTGTCCCTTTCACATGTAATCACTGGAAGAAAATGGAAATAGACCTTCTAAAGGCTTGGAAATTTTTTCTTTAATACAATACTTACAATACTTAGAATAATGTCTTGCAACTGTACAATAGAATTTTTTTTTAGAAAAGCAACTATCCAACAAAAACAACCAAACAATAAAACCCCAAAATGTCAACTGTCCTGTCTAAAACTCATTTTTGCCTTTTATATCTAGTGACTATGTCTAAATAAAATTCAAAAGAATTGAGAAACCGATATAAAACACATAGAAACATTTTATTCATTAAGGGAAAAATGCTTATATTTTACTAGTACACATCCCAAATGAGTTATAATTTTCATATGAAAAAAGATATTTATGAAACATATTACAAATTCAAGACCACTCTGATTTTTCTCTTTCTTTAGTATTTTTTTTCACACCAAACTTTAAAACACTTACTTCATGATCAAACTATTGAGATCAAATCCCTTTGGAAGACTGTCAGAAGAATGGTTTTGAAACACTATTATAAAACAAAACAAAACAAAACAGAGAAGAAAAATTTTGTTGAATATCTGAAATAACTAACCAATTCATCTACATTTTCTCTGTGTGGAGAAGATACTAATTAGTCAAGTGTGTGGTCATGAACTTGAGAGTGAAAAGAAGATCTTAAATTTCAGTCTAAATATGCAGACAAACTACAATTGCTCTGCTACCCCTATCTCTATTTATAGGTATGAGGTAATTATAATACATAGTGTATAGGTAAGCTATAGATCACTTTGTAAAAGCATTATGGAAGCTGTATGTGAGTAATGCTTTCAGGTAAGAGGAGCTTGTATGAATCCTGATCACAAAATCATAGGAAAGTCTCAGTTGGGAGGGACCTCTTTAGATCCCTAGGCCAACCTCCTGCTCTAAGATGACACAGACACTGGGATTGCTCAGGGCCCTAAACATTTGAGTTTTGAATATCTGCAAGGACTGATATTCCCCAGCCTCTCTAGGAAACCCTCAGGAGCATTTGACTACCCACCAGCAGTATTGTTTCCTTATACAGTCAAGTTCTCCTGTGGTACAGCTTGGGTCATTTTACTCTTGTGGTTCACCTGTGTTTATCTTAAAGAGTCTGGTTGGTTTTTTCTCTATTCCTCTCTCAAACACTAAATAGTTGTAGACAGCAAAAAGAAAGGTATTATTGCAGCCTTGTTTTCTGTAGGCTGAACAAACTCAGTTCTCTCATACTCTCCTCATATTCCACATGCTTCAGTTCTCTGACCAATGGCACTTCCCTAGATTCACTCTAATATGCCCATGTCTTCCCAAATTAAGAAGACCAAAACAGGACACAGCACTCTGGATGAATTCACTCTAGATGCTGGGAATCATCACCTACCCTGACTGCTGTCCTCTTCTCTTATAACCAAGAATGCTGCTGGCCTTCTTTGTTATAGGAGCATATTGCTGGCTCACATTCAACTTTATGTCAGACCAGACTCCGAGTGCTTTTCTGCAAAACTTGTTTCTAGCCACTCTAGTTCCAGGCAGTTCGGTTTCTTGGAGGTTATGTGGGTTATTCTGACCTTGGATTAGGTATTTCCCTTTTCAATGTAGAGCATTACAACGCTCCTCAGACCATTTCTACAACTTGTACCAGATTGTTCTGAAAAGAAGTCCTATCCCTCCAGCATATTGTGTGCTTTTTGCAGCTCACTATAACTGAAAATTGGCTGAAGATCCATTCTGTCTCATCATCTCAGTATTTAACAAAGCTATTGAACAGCACCAACACTGGGATTGATCCCTGAGGGATGTTGCTAGTAAATAGTCCATTGTTCAGTAGTTCTATCAAAGTTGTGTAAATGAATGACTGGGAATATATCCCTACCAACTGAATACAGAGCTTTGCTTATGATGAAGTGTAAATGTATGAAACATGTGATTCTCTGACTCACTGCTAAGATGGATTTAGTTTGTATTTTTCTTTGTACAAGCATGTGTACATGCTCGGTTGTTCTGGACTTCAGCCTTTGAAACCACTTTATAGATGGGTTTCAGAAGTAAAAAAGTTTTAAAAAAACCACCAAATTAAAAAAAAAAAAAAAAAAGAGTAATTAAATGACAGCACTAACATGCCTTCCCATTTTGGATCATGTGAAAATGTGAAGCAGACAAGGATGCCAAATTAGTAAAGGGTTTGAGGAGAACCATCATTTTACATATGGCATAAACTAAGTGGAAATAAAGTGATACATATTTAATGGTATAAAAGGCCATCCCTAATCCTCTGATGACTATTTTCCACATAGCCACCATAAGGGAAAATAGTAGATATTTTTCATTTTCATTGCTGGTTTCATGAATTGCACTCTTAGAAAAGTAGCAAGAAGATAAGATTACAGTCATCTTAGATTTCTTCTTCCTAATTGTCTGACTTCATCCTTTAAACATAATGACATAAAAGTACAATGTGACTTATTTCATTGTTACTTTACTACTTCAATGACATAAATTGCTAAGTCACAGGATTTAAAGCTGTATACAGTCATGCTAAGTGGCTAAGAAGAATTTAGGCAATTTTAACTGATAGAAAGAGGAATAATGCTGTGCATCTGGAAACAAATCACAATGAAAACTTGTAAAAGGTCTATTATTTAAATATGTAAATATTTTAACAAAAAAACAAAATGAAAACACTTAAGGTACAATTAAAGCATGAAAGTAAAAAATAATTGTTTTGTCAATTTGTCAGGGTTCTACTTTACCACAGATAAATTTGTATAATTAAAATCCTTGTCCTAGATTCCATCTCACTTTAGCCATGTGCAAGAGGCAAGCATGGTAGCAGCTTATTTGTCAAAGTTCCATTTCAATCAAAATAAAGTGACTGGCACCTCCAAAGTACAACTCAAAAAATGAATAAGGCAACCTACCCCTTACAGTTAAAAGGTTTGGCAAACATCCAGAAGTCGTCGAGAGATAGTACATGAGGTTTTTTCCCACAGTTTTAAAAGATATTTGATATTAATTCCATCTAAAACCAATGGTGGTAGGGCATGTTCATTTCTGGATGAGAAAAAGAAATAAGAAATAATAATAAAAAAAATAATAAAAGAAATAAGAAATAATGAGGCCTTAACATAAGGATATTTTTGTCTCTTGAAGTGAGACCTTGCTATTTTTGTCCCTGTAGCTGAAAGTGTTATATCCTAGGTAAAGGCAGTAGGAAAACTGCATAAGGATAGTGTGTGCAATATGCCTAAAAGTCATTATGTTGGTTACCAACAAAATTTAAGTGCCAACTTGCATTACACACAGATCATGTTATGCTGTAAATCACTTATTGTACTGTTGTTCATCCCATCACAAACTGAAAAAGAACTCCATGCACTAGAATATAAGTAACCAAAATAAAGAGGTTACATATTGGGAAAAAGTGTATTTCTTAACAGCCCCAGAATTTCAGGATTCGCACACTGTTGTCCCAAGTCTTGTTCTTCTGAATGACATCTTCACCTTTATTGTCTTTTTGAGTATTTTCTTTTCCAGAAAACAATGATTTTTGTGTTATTAGTCAGATAGGTTGCATCCTTCACTCCAGACATTCCATTCCTTTAAAGCAAATAATCTTCTAGATTTGGCACTTGTTTTAAGCTTTCCTAAGTATTGTAGAAGTCACAGGCTCAAGATCAAAAACCACTTTGAGCCTGCAACTATATTTGAGGTGCATATAATTTGCTGATGCAGGTACTGCTCTATATAAAGTATGTCTAAGAGGAGCATATCACAGCCATCTACAGTGATTTCCTCTGGTGAGGACAGGGAAAAAAAGGCAAAAGGTAGGTGTGTACCTTCTACTCAGTTTCCATATCCTGACACGAAAGGTGAAATCTAAACAAAGTTTAAAACAAAAGCAGACGTTTTCAAAGCTGTGTTGAACTGGGTGGGGATTATTTCTGAGAATTCATAAAGAACCTCACCAAGTTCCAAAAGCTGCAAGGATGCCTGATAAAAATCAATTGACTCTGGGTGTTTTGATGAATTCTGAGAATTGAAGCAGTTTATTGATTTATTAATGACATGTAACTATCTATCCATTAGCTATATATTCAGAATCAATATCTTTAATGTAACAGAAAGATCAGTTATAGCTCAACTAGAAAATGCTAATAAACACCTGTGAATATATAAAGCCTTGTAGAGCTAATCCAAGTATTTCTGCCTACATACAGACACACACATACATCCCCTGGATGTAGGAGTTGCCATCACCTGTAGCAAGAGCAGGATGATTTGTAGAATAAAGGTAGAGCTATTCCAAACTGGGCCTCAGATGTGGGCCTGCTAGGCCTCAGCTTTTAGGTCTGTGTAGAAGTAAATAAGCTTGTGGTGCAGTTGGACATTGGGTTAAGGTGTGGGTATCAATAGAATAGGGCAGTTACTGTGAGGACACGGTGACTGCCTTAAGCTGTGATTGTTTACAGAGTTGTCCACGCTCGTTGCCAATAGAAATGCACCTGTTATTGTAAACTGCTCTTGCTGTATTTAACCGGCCATTTCGTGAATAAAGAAGAGAACATATGTTATAACCACACTGGTCAGACCTGCGTTGCTCTATCTCCAACCCCAGATAAAGTCCCACACTTCAATCACCCCTTCCCCATTTTTGCATATCACTGCTGCTTCTGGCACTCCTGCTGGTGAAGCGACTTGAGGTGTGTCCCATACCTTGAGATGGGGTCTGATGTGCTGCCCCCCTCTGCCAGCTTACTGCTGGATGCTGTCTGCTCCCAGTGCCCCATGGAAGGCTGCCCTACATGGTCTGGACAAGGGTTAGGGTGCCCCAGGGACACTTTTGGCAGGGACAGACTCCCAGTGACAGCTATTGCTTCCTCTTCACTGTCTCTCCCGATGTCACAAATGCCCCTCATCCCTCATGTTTCCCTAAAGATTGACCTCTTCTGAAGTGTTTGTAATTTCCTGGTGGATTTCTAATCCTCATGATGGTCATATTCTTCTCAATCCCCCTCAGACACTTTTCTGTGTGTCCTGTGCACACCCCTTTGTTACACTCGCATACTTGGCTGCTGCTGAGTGGACCATTCAACAATGGTGGAGAATGTGGGTGCCTCCATAGCTTTCCTTTTCTTTCACATGAATATTTCCTATCACAGTCAGGAGATGTTTGATGGGGGGCACCAGAATTATGGGGGCAGTTACACTTAGTTTGAGAATGCTTACAGATTATGTAAAATGCTTTACCAGAAAAAGAACATTCTGGCCTGGTGACACAGCTCCTCGACCACAGTATAACTTCTGCTAAAGAACTGTTTTTCCTGCCCCAGCCTCACAGAGAGGCAAAAGGCACTTCTGGCAACCCATGACCTGGAGAGCTCTGTCTGCCATCAGCAGATCAGTGTGGCTTGAGGCCTCTGACAGGGCTGGGCAGTGGCTGCAGCAGCTGCAGGGGAATGAGCTCCACAGTACTTGTCAGCACCATGACTGAGGAGGTTTGTACTAGTGCGCTAATGAAACTGTGACTAAAAGGATATTTTTGTGCTCTTCTGCATCAGACACTGAGACTGTTTATCTGCCTTTATTGGGTCCTCTTGGATGTTTGGAAAGGAGTCCTTCCCGGTCACCTGTGTGGACAAACTGCCCCACAAATTGCTGTGCCATGCCCCACTACCGTGCCATTCCCTCCCTGACATGCCACACTCCCTCTGACATGCCCTGCTGATGTGCCATGACTTTAGGCATGTTTATATTGTTGATCTGGTCTGTTGTCGACTCTGTGTTTCACCCCAGAGCTCTGGTCCCTAGCCCCTCTGAACTAGGCTTATGCTAGTTGCTTCCTGTACTTTTATTTTTAGTAAACCAGAAAGCTTCCTTCAGGAGAAAATCAGAAAGCAGTTATGAAAATTGCTTTCTCCTTTCCAAACAAATGGACAGCTAATTTAATTACCCTCCCCATATTCCAATATATTAGGCATCACAGGACACTTCCCTTCTTTCATACAACACCCCATGAGCACACCTCACACATTGTATTTGTGAATATGTCTGTATGCATTCTGTAAAATTGCTATTCCTGCAGGCTGCAGAGAATCCTACTTGTTATTCAGCTAGCTGGTTAGTTTGTTGACCTGCTGTTAACATCTACAAAAATGCGATAATGATTGAAAGGCCCACAGACATGGCTTGGACTCTGAAAAAAGAAGTGTGCTTGGATCACAGTCAGAACCTAGTGGCAGAAAAAAAAAAGTTTATTTAACTTTGAAAAATCCCCAACGGGCACATATGAAGGCTCACAATTAAATGTGGTTTTCTGATCCATATCAGCATACATTCACATATCTGGGCTGTGATAGCTTCTAGGAGTTTGGGCACCTGTCTCAGCCTGTGGACCCTTACACTGTCATATATCCTAAACTTCCTTAAATTTAGCCTCAAGAATATATGGATAAAACCCACTCACTTTATCTCAATGTTTTTATCATTCAGAAAATGTCTTTTGGAGAGGGAAGAAGTACTGGCCTGTATTTTTTGTGTGCTTTGTATTAATAAATTTTATAGGTAAATTTTAAATAGTATTGTTCCTTTTCTCTATAGATATTTATGGAGCCCTTTGCACACCTTTCCTTTGCTCGGGGTCAAGTATGGGTCTTCTAAGGACAGATGTATGAGGACTGAAGGGCTCCTGTCTGAAGAAGAAAAAATCTCAGAAAGGTGCAGGAAGACAACAGATACAAGAAAATTGTAATTTTTTTCAAGGCAAATTAGTTCTGAGGGTTAAAACAACCTCCCACTGTACATACTGACTCTCTGTTGAACTAATTAAAGTCAAAATTTTTAATGTTGAAAGGGACCTCTGGAGATCATTTAGTCAAACTGCTCTGGTCAGAGAAGATTTTGCTAGGTCAGGTTGTTCATGCTGCTGGACATCTACCTTTTGCAGAAAGGTTTTAAGTGGCTCAGAGGATAGAAATGCCACCCAATCTCTTACTAATCTGTCCCTGGGTTTGACTAATGCCATTATGGTGTCTTTTCTTTTACATTTAATCTGAATGTCATAGATAAATTTATTACTGTTGCCCCTTGTCCTGTCACTGAATACTTCTGAGAAGAGTTTGAATTTGTCATCTTTACTCCAACCATACACATTGATTTAGTCCTGACCCAAATAATTCTTCAAGTCACCCATGAGAACCTGGACCTTGGAACATGATGCTTCTGTCAGTTGTACACAGTTGTACATCTGCCCATTCTTCTTTGTGCTGTGTGTAGCTGGGTTGGAGTTAATTTTCTTTGTAGCAGCCTGTTAAGGTGCAAAGCTTTAGCTGTGTGATCAGAATTATGTTGGTAACACACTGTGGTTTAGCTGTTGCTGAGCAGCACTTACACAGCAGCAGGCCCTCCTCTGCTTCCCATGCTGCTGTCCCAGCAAGACAGATGGGGTGTAAAAGAAGAGGTGAGCGGGCATAACCAGGACACAAATGACCAAGGGACTTCTCCATACAGAGCCATCTTCAGCCACTGAAACCCAAAGGGAGGAGTATTTCGGATAGCTAACCATTGCTTAGGGACTGACTGGGCATTGATTTTCTATGGGAAGAGAGAAGCAATTGTGTTTGCACCACGTCTTTTGTTTGCATTTCTTCTTTCTTTCCTCTTCCTCTTTCCTCCGTTTATTAAGCTATTTTTGTCTTGTCTGCAGCTTTTGGGGTCTTTTGCTCTTCCCATTATTTCTCCCCATGATGTTGGTAGCAAAGGAAGTTAGTGAATAGCTGTACTGCTTGGCTGCCAATCAGGACCCAACCACTACGTTCTTGAATTAATTGGTAGAGGAAAATACACTCACAAAGGTTAATGGAACTGCAGAAACTAAGCCAGCTATCTAATTTATATGTATGTGGAGAAGAGATTGGGTGTACTTGTTTTGCTCTGTGTGTGTGTATGGAAGGGATTCATTTCTGTTCGCAGAATTTGGAAAGAGCTTAGATAGCTATTCTGCTCCAGTTATCTGAGGGAAAGTTTACAAACGGGATTTATGAGCATCTAGATATGGTTCTTGTCATTCTGTGAACATGAGGACTCAGATACTGTGTGTCATTCTCTGTTGTTGCTTGCCTTGAACTAAATGACTGCTAACAATGTTATGCACTTAGCTCCCTCTCTGGAAATGTTAATCATGATACTGGCAGGCTAGGACTTGATGTATAGGAGCTGAATAATCCTGCCTAGCTGGAAATAAATTTGGTTAGAATAGCAAGTTAACATCATCAAACAAACTGTTCCTGTTTACAGCAAAAATGGTACCACAGGGCAACAGATGCCACCACCTAGATTTGGAGTTCAGCCTGTTCAACAAGCCAGCTGAAATAAACATTCAACTTTAACCTTGCAAAAGTTTAGGGGCAATTTGGTAAAAAAAGTGTTATACTCACCCACTTCAATGTGTAAGTTAAGAGACACAGGATGGTTCTGGGTACATACAGAAATTCTTACTCTGAAGGTTCTAGATGCTGATACTTTGAAGATTCTGACAGAAGTATCTCCCACCTTGCTCACAGGGCCACCCTACTCCCATGGAAGAGATCAAACTGAAATTTAGTTCATAACACATCATTTACAGAACCACAGAATAGTTGCAAGGCATCTCTAGAGACCATCTAGTTCAACCCTAGAGTAGGTTACACCAGAATGTGTCCAAGTGGTCTCTGAATATTTCCAGAGAGGGAGATTTCATGATCCCCTTCAGTAGCCTGTTCCAACTCTGCCATCCTCAGTGTAAAGAAGTTCTTTATGTTGAGGTGGAATTTCTTGTGGTTTAGTTTATGGCCGTAAACTTAGTTGATTCTTCACAGTTACTTCTTCACGGCTACTCCTGTCTCAACAATTTTGCAAAGTATTACAGTGTAAATGACTATCTCTTTCAAGGAATGAAATTATAAACACATGGGAAATGTTACATTCAGACCAAATCAAATCAATGTTTTCCCAGGACTAAGGAATTACTCTGGGAGACGGCATTAAATCTTCCAGATCCATTATACCTCTAGAGGGCTTCCCAACATCAAATGATTTCTCACTGCCTAGTAGGAGTGCAAAATTGCCACAGACCTGCCACAGATACTCTCACATGATAAGCTCACTTGAGACTGAAATCAAGATTTTCAGATATGGCCCATCATATGCTAAATTTTCTAGAGGAACACATAGCGCACAAAAGTTTTGGGACTTACATTTTCCTGTCCTGGAATCTGTTTTCTGTGGGAGGTATGCAATCCAGGGCCCTGAAGTAAATGGCTGCAACACAAAGTACATATTTTAAAAAATCTTCAATAAATCAAAATTTACATTTCACAAATCCTTCCAGTACAGATTCATTATGACCTTTTAACTGTGGACTGGCCAAAAACTACAGCAAGAATCTGATACCATGGACACAAATCGTTCCTTAAACACATGTGCCTAGGGCCACCTAAAACACTCTAAGGCATCCTAGACATCCCTATGCCACTGTCAGATGTGACACAAGATTTATGAAACACCTCAACTGTAGACAGAGGCCAGGCATGCCTTTAAAATTACTCATCTTCAAATAACACTGGAGACCTATATTTTGGCACTTACACTGAGCTCCATCATGTCACTCTTGTCCAAGGAGTTTTATTCCCCTGTGATTCAGGGAGTCATCTTGTGCTGCACAATTCTGTGGCCATGGCTAATTTTAATATGAAAATGAATTATTAATGTGTGGGAGCATAAGTGAGCTAAAGTCTTCAGGACAATTAAAAACAAAGGCAGAAGTATGGCTATCCTCATGGTCATAGCTTCTCCAGTATTCAAGGTAAAAATCACTTCCATACAAATGTATAAAAGCCTAAGGAGCAAAAAATTAAATTAGAAAAGGATTACAGAACCTTAAGCGTAAGGGACTTCAGAACACACATTGTTTTAACAAGGCTTCCAGCCAAACTGAAGTGGTTTGAAAGAGCCAGTCAAATTTAGAGAATCAGCAAATGGCTACAAGATTGGTGCCACAGTCAGGGGTTCAGCTACTTAGATGATGAGACTTGCTTTGAGAAATGTGCTCTGCCAAGGGTTCATGGAGGTCAGCTTCATCAAAGGAGCATGGGGAATAAACAAAGGGAGTGTAGACATGCACATAGCTGTGGGGGTAGAATCTTACTGTCATCTTGGAGATGTGGTGGGATGTCTCCCATTACTGAAATGTTCAAATGGAAGGGTACAGGTTCTTTAGGAAGCACGGGCAGGGAAACTGAGGAGGTGGTGTTGCCCTCCTTGTCAGTGGGCAGCTGGAGAACATGGAGCTTCACCTGAGGGTGGATGAGGAGCTGACAGAGAGTTTATGGTCAGAAGTAAAGGGAGAGCAGGCACAGGTGATATTGTAGTGGGGATCTGCTGCAGATGGCCTGTCAAGAAAGACGAAATGTTAAGAGGCTCACCATAGACAGATAGGTCTCACATTCATGAACTTGTGGTACTTGTGTCTGTTGGAGGGACAACACAGTGGGTCATAAGCAATCCAGAGGGCTCCTGGAGTGTGTCCATGATAACTTCTACTCCAAGTGAGAGAGGTGCCAGTGAGGATGCAATGCTGGACCTTATTCTCACCAACAAGAAGGGGCTGGTGGGGAATATGAAGGTCAAGGGAAGCCTGGGCTTCTGAAAGTGATCAACGCCTTTCCTGCTTGCTCTGCAGCTGTCTTAATGGAACTGTTATTTCATTTCCTATGTTTATTATACTTATTGTGTTAAAACAGAAGCTTGTTACTTCAACAACTCAGTTATGGATTGTGGTTTAGAGGTATTTAAGGGCTTATACCTATGTTAGATCTGTGATTTGGTTACTCTTGGTTATACTGCAAATAATGCCAAATAATATTAGCACACACAAAATTCTGTCAAGGCCTAGTTTTGTTCAAGAGCCCTATCTTCACCATGGTATTTATTAACATCATGCTAAAAGTTCACATCTCAGTTCAGGATTCCTTTGCTTGACTACAGGTCTGAGATATCTTTGTTTTTCTGAAATTTACCCTTCCAGAATGAAAAACTATTAACACAGTGGCTGCTGGGAGCTAAAGAGGCCTGTGAGAACCTGACATATACCAAATGACAAACTACCAGGCTGCTGCACAGGATACAAGGCTTGGATCCAAGGAGTGATTTTCTTCCATCTGATCAAGGAATCCATACTCCCTTGGTCTTGATATAGTTTACAGTGTGAATTATAACTACTTTTAAAAATAAATTATGCTGTAGCCTTTAATAATCAATTCCAGGTCTATCTAACATGTGAAAAGTAATTTGTTATGACAAATTTGAAAGTAATCATTAATTTTTATCTCAGTTTATTCTATCAGAAGACAACCCCTTGCTCAAACTTTTTGTATTCTTCACATGGAAAAAAGAATGTAGGAATTTTACTAATTTGCAAATGGAAACAGACATAATTTGATTTATGTTATAGAGAATTAAAACTAGATCCAAGTACCACATGCAGATCTGCTAATGTATTTGCTCAAAAAAAGAACACATTTTTAATAGTACTGAAAACAATTGGACATAATCTATCTCTGATGGAAATTCAGTGTGCTTGGCCTAATAAGGAATTTGTCAGAAAACACTACACTAGCTGGTGACTATCAGCCCCTCAGATAAAAAATTGACAGTGTAGACCTAGGTGTACCAGGTCTTTGTAAAAGAACAAGATATAGCAAATGACTTCAACACAGCCTACCTGTAGCACCTAAAACTCTGATTTGCTCAGTTTCTAAATAGAAACGGCAAATATGCCTGTGAGAACATGATGGATAAGTCTTAGGCATTTTTCACTTTCCTGTGGTTCTGTCAAACTTTTCCAGATAGCGTTTTCAAAGGGAATTACTTTCCACTGATATCACACATCAGGTAGATAGTCTAGTTTTGCCCTTTGCCCTGCACTTTGTGTAGTTGCATTTCAGAGACTCTTGGCAATGCATTCTGAGTTTGTTCAGGGAGTAACAGTTTCAGGTAGTATAGTACATCCCATTAGGTTTTACATTCCCTTTCAAGTGTAACTCTTCCATTGGGTGGCTTGTCCATGGTTAACATGAAATCCATCCATGCAGTTACATCTTTTATTTTAAGATTGATGTGACTTAAGTACTTCTGAGCTGTTACAATTGTAATTCAAAGAAGCACATACTGTAATACACTTGTAATACAGTATGTGAGAAGCAAATATTGTATAAATAGAAAAGCAGTATATCAATACTTCTATGAGAGTCCAGTTATATCAGAAGGAATTGTGGATAACCAAGTATGCCATAACTCAACTCATGATGGTCAAAAGTCAGGAATATCCTTCATGTCCTCACAACATTTCAACTGTTCACTTCAGTTTAGCTTTGATTTGTAAGCAATGGGTTTTGGGAATTTTGTTTTTGTCTTCTTTTGTTTTTAATGCTTATAATATTTTAAATTACTTGATTTAGTTGAATGAGTAGGAAAAAACCAAGCCGATTTAACTCAGACATTTGACATGAAGAGAGGAATTCACATTGCTGTTCACATCTGTGCCTACAGCTCCAGTAATTTGTAATAGTATAGAAAATGTCTCAACATCCATTTCATACGAATCATGTAACTTAGTGAGAGATGAGAGGTGTTCACAGGAGAACTGGATCCTGAATTTAAAGATTTAGAAAAAAAATCTTTAGTTGGGACTCTTTTTTTGGCAAAAAATTAATGTTTGACATATTCTACCAAAGAGAATATTTTTCTGTTTGTTTCCAAAATAAAAGTCCATGTATTTAAGTGTTCAAATATATCACTGTTCTGTGGATTAACTTTTAATACACTATATATCTTTTTTAATATATTGCACATAATTATATTTATCTGTGGTATCATTAAAATTTTCATCTTCTGCTTTCAGAATTCTTGTTTATTTTACCAGCAGATATGGGATTTAAGTTGTTCCCTGACATTATTAAAGTACAAGTTTTTTGGTTTTTTTTTTCATTTAATGTGGGATTGGTAACTTTTTGTCTCCATTAAAAAATTATCTGTTGCCTCTAAATATCATGTTTTCTAGTTACTTTTAAGTCAAGTATGTTGGAAAGCATATATAAACCTTTTCAAGGCCATAATTGTTTATAAACTATTCTAAATATGACACTTTGTGAAGCACAATCCATATGCAATGGAGCTTGTTGATCTCATACTGAATACCACCGAGCTTGTTCCAGCAAACCAGATGGAACTCTGACCTTGTACATTGTGTTCTCTCTGATTCACCATGTCCTTTCATGATTGGAAACAATTGTGAATTTTCTGTGTTTTTGCTAATCAGGAACTGTTGTTGTAACTGAAAAGACACAATTCTGCAAATTCTAAAGGTTGCTACATTAACAAGGTACGTGAGGACTATAGGTGGAGTTATATTGCTTTGCACCATCCATCTGCATGGCAAGTAGGACAAAGTATTGCCATATAAAAGCTAGATAGTGTTGGAAAAAGACATTTCTTTCAAGGACAGCAGGAGAAACTGTTGAATATCATCTGCCTTCTAAGACATATGAAGGGAATTTCACATGATAGAACATGAATTACTTCTGCAAAGCGTGGAAACAGATTGTCAACATTTTTTTCACCTATTAAATTTTTGTTAAGTCACTGGGCTCTCAAAGCCAGTGGTAATTTCTCTGACATATAAGATTTATTGTTTTATTTACTTGCTTATTTATTTTGTCAAAGGAAATGTTCTGTTCATACTTTCCAGAATATTTCTTAAAATATAAAACCCAAAGCAAAATAAGACAGAAATTTACCAAACACTGAAAAATACTTTAAATTTGAAGGCAGTAAGAAAACTTGCTTAACTCAGCTGTGACACTTAACTAACATACTGAGTTTCTGCTGACTTCTGAAGGACTGCATATGACTATGGGACATAATATGCATCCTGCACTTGGAATTCTGTGAATAAATAAGCTCAATATGTGAGATTTTTTTGTGCAATTCATTCTGCAATACCCAAATAATTAATGTTATTTCATAAATTTTCCCATCGATGTGGAAAATGTACAGCTAAGAGCCCTATGTGTATTTTCATTGAAATCTTGGAATGTCAAAATGCGAAAGAGAAAAAGAGAAAAAATATGGTTTTCATTAGTTTTGGCAGTTACTTTAAGCATAAGTATTCCAATTAAGGAAAGATGGCAAAAAATAGCTTTATCATATAATTTTTTTTCTTTTTTGGGGCTGTTTTGATGTTATAATTGCTGGTAATAACACAAGTTGGAAACATTTTCCATAAAAGCAAAAGAGTTTAATTTCAACTTATATAATGACTCACATAAGAACTCCATTTACAGACACTTTAACACTGTGAATCATTAATCTCTTTGACAAATTACAACACAACTCTATTAGATTTCCTGTTACAGACTTTAACAGATGTCTAATTAGAAACTGAAAGTGAATTCAGATTAACCAGTACTTGGCATATGTATGGCATCAAATCATTATTTATTGAGATAAAATTTCCTCCAGGGAAGAAAAAATATTAACACTTTTCTCCATTTACAAGAAAAAGAAAGAACATTTAAGTATTGCATACACACTGCCTTAGTTACTAAGCAATATTTTAGAGAGATAAGATAAATATTCTATAGCATTCTTGACAAAATTCTTTTGCAGGGATAATTAATTGCCAGGATTTCAAACTGTTGAACATATTAATTAGGATTAGAAAAAAAGAAAACTGATAAAACAAAACTTCAGACCTTCCATTACACAAATATCAAAAAATTATATCAGTGTATGAAGACCTACACCCTTGTAAGTCACTGAAAATACAAACAGAGTTTATCTAACTTTTGATTCAATATCTTCTTTTTGTCAACTATCAGAGTATTTTGTTTGCAAGTAAAAATATTCTCACAATCATGCATTACTATAATGCAGAAAAATTTCCAACACTGCTTTAATTCATCATTTCTGGCCATGAAAAACTTAACATAGCTAAGGTTAGTTCACATACCTTTTTTTAATTATCACATGTAGTATATTTTTGAGCTTGATCTTGTCACATGAAAGGCAAGAACAGGTTTATCAGTGGATACAGAAATCATGCCTAGAATTTGTCACCTTTGCAACTTGAATTTTTAATTGCTTAAATAGAAGAATAAAATAAATTATTTAAGAAAAAAGGGGGGAAAAGCCAGTTCTAAGGGACAGACTTAAAAAATAATCACGAAAGCAAGTCCCAGAGCAACATTAGTTCATAACAGTTTTGAATTGAATTTCAGAAAATAACATCTCCAAAACACTTGTCTTTGCTGTGTAAAGTTTTAGTCCAAGATACATTGCCTTAGGCCACACATACTTTAAACTGTAGCTTGGAACATAAATATATATTTTTGAACAAATTTTCCTGATCATCCCATGACAATCATTGTCATATTTTGGACACAGTTTTAAAGAGGACTGATGATGGCAAATTATTATTTTCTACATTTTGCTTTTCCCCCCCAGAAAAGCCCAACCCTTCCTACAGAGAAAACTGAATTGGAAATTCTTCTAGCTGCTCATCAAATACTCTCCAATAGCTAATGCAAAAGTGAGTAATCTACTCTGTCTCTTCAAACAGCATGCCTGATGGTCTGTCTAAGCCATCAAAAAAAATCTATTCCAAACAAAAAGAAAACAAGCAACCAACATTGTAGATAAAGAGGCCTCATAATGTTGGTTTGGATTTACTGATCAATTCCTACTGAAGAACAGGGATTTTTATGAAAAATATGTTACTACTGTAGACATAACCTTAATGTTATCTGCAGGATTTTCATTATCTCAGTATTTTGTTTTGCTTAAGGTGAATAATTCAGTATGCTTATCCTCATTCAACCCACTTTTGAGCATATCCACTACATCCACTACATCACTTGGGTAGAAGGACAACTTAGATGTGTAGACATACCTCTAAATATTTCAACATTCAGTACCTACATAACTGTTTTTAAGTACCTGACTACCACTGCAGAATCCAAAAACCATTCTGTGTATAGTATTTGACAATATGCTCTTGCAGCCCAGGAACAAAATTACTGCATAAAAAGAAGAGCAACCAGCAGGTTTTACTCACGTGAGACCCCACCTGGAGTACTGCATCCAGCTTTGGGGGCTTATAAGAAAGGTGTGGACCTGCTGTAGTGGATCCAGAGGGCCATGAATATGGTCAGAGGATGGTAGCACCTCTCACATGAAGAAATGTTCAGGCAGCTGGTATTGTTTAACCTGGAGAAGGCTCTGGGGACACTTTTGTGGAGGCTTCAATACTTCAAAGGAAGTTTATAAGGAAGAGTAAAAAAATTTACCAGGATGTATAATGACGGGACAAGGGGCAATGGCTTTTAACGGAAAAAAGGTAGATTTAAATTAGACTTGAGCAAGAAATTCTTTACTGTGAGGGTGGTGCAGCACTGGAACAGGTTGCCCAGAGAAGTTGTGGATGCCCATATCCTTGGAAATGTTCAAGGCCAGGTTAGATGGAATTTTGAGTAGCCTGGTCTAAGGGAAGGTTTCCCTGCCCATGGCAGAGATGGTTTGGAACTAGATGATTTTTAAGGTCCCTTCCAATCCTAACATTCTATGATTCTATGAAATGGTTAAATATGCAGGAAAGGGACTCTCAATAACCATTAATAGAAATGTCCCTAATCTGATCAGCTCTCCAAAAGCAGAAATACATATACTGAAAACCTATTATCCATAATTTATGCATCTTAATCTTAAAAATTACTAGATATCTTCACCCAAAATCAATACCACATAACTGTTCTGCTATTTTACCTCATTCTGTTAAAAAGCACACCACCTCCTCAAAAAGGAAAAAAAAAAAATCAACCCAAAAAATCAACCAAGTAACAAAAGCCAAATAAATATTTATTTTACTTAATATTAATTTAAGATATTGTATATTCCTCTTTTCTATAAGGCAAGTCAAACCTGTGTTCTCTCAGGGTTTTGGCAGGTTATTCTTTTTTGATGGATATATTCCTATGCATCTGTTCCTCACTGTATAACAGACTTAAGGATTAATTGTTTTAGAAAAAAAGTAATGAATAAGAGTAGTTATGACATTTCTGATCTGGTGGCAAGGACAATTTTTGGACAGAATGAGATGACAATTTCATCTTTGCATCTATATTGGTTTTATGTTTTATCCAATTACAATTTAATACAAGTTCATAGAGGCTGGTTCTGTAGACAAACTGGCATCTTTTTGATAGCTATGGGTAAAAACTACACTAGAAACTGAGACTGCTGAAATGTACTTTCAGCAGGCTATTGGATAATGATGCCATAAACTTTCCAGTGAATCTATATCTTGAGTCTCTAGTCAAGTGACAAGTTACAGCCAAGCATTTCAAAAGTTTAGCATTTACTGAATCTCTAATGGGGTTTAATTACCTTAAAGTTCATGCAGTCATGTAACATCCATTACTTTGCTTAGCTCAAACCTTTTCTCATGAGAATAATGATGTCACTGTGTATAAATTCAGAGACTCCTGCTTACCTGGCAGTCTTGCAGGAAGAAAACCCAACACAAAACCTCCCTTCATTAAAGAACGGGGTCAGAAGTGTAATCTATTTCCCATTTAGTAATTCATATTAATATTTATATTATTAATATTTATCAAATATTTATTATATTTGTTATATATTTTATTTAACATCAGTTTAAGGATCCTGAGTTAAATACCTTTTCTTGGTCTCCACTTTGTTCCTTCTTGTTCCTCCTGAGAGGTCATTATCAGTCTCAAGCCTGTCTCAGAATTGTGATTATATCAGAATATATCTCAATCTTTCAAAGCCCAAAGATGTTCTATTATTGGACTATAATTTTGGTAATACTATTTTAGTACTATTTTTTTCTATTTATATACATTTTCATAAAAAATACAACTATTTTTAGTTCTCTCTCTCAATTAATTTGAATGTACTTGTTCTCTGTCATTGATTTCCCTCATTTTCCTGCTACTTTCATGTTGTTCAGAACAAGAATTTTTCTGTGATGATGCCTTAGTTGGAAATGGCAGCCATTTAAAACAGATAGTTAAGTTAAATAATGAATTAACATTTTACTTTCTTTATATGTGGAAGATTAACATATTGATAAGCTGGAGAAAGAAATAACCACTTTATCTGTAGTTACTTTCCCATTTGCATGGTTTGTTATTTTTATTATAGCATCATCTAGATTCCAACACCTAGACTTGAATACTAATAATGTCATGCCAGTGGTCTTTTTTATCCTTTGGGCATATAATCATACTTACTGCTTAGAAGACATCATAGTTTCTGAGAGAAGTAGATATTTTCAAAGGTTTTCAAGTTCAGCCTAATGTTCCTTACACAGGAACAAGCACACAGAGACTACCTTCTTTTGAAAAGCTTTCCTTGAATGCTTACCTTTGATCAACTTTCATTTCTTCTTTTTATTATGGAAACTTCCAGAAGCCAAAACAGACTTAAAAGTGAAGAGGAAGCAATTGCAACTAAGACTGTCAAAGAGCCCACTGATTCAACACACTCCCTAAGCAGCTTGTTAATGTCAGAGCTCTTGGGAAGTCATGTGTAATGTTAAACGTTATAAGTAAGAAACGTCCCTAAGGTACTTGGTCCTGGAGAAATTTCTACCACCTTTTCCTGGGATAAATCCTTCCGGAACAAAGATGACCACAGTAGGGAAAATGTAACTTATATTTATTTACATTTTCCTGAGCTAATATGGATAAGAGAGCACATGTGTTTGTTCTCAGTCACAGTATCTTTTTTTTTTCAATGGATGTTTTTGTTAGTATGATTATTGTAACAACCATAACCTATTTCCCATGCCTGTTACACGTTATACTGCTTACCATTATTAATGATCCCATGTTCACTGTATTTTCAAAAACATCCAACAATGCTGACAGCTTTGTCTGGGAATCAGTAGAATGTCACAAATATTCATGAGTGATTCCTATCAAAAGCCTTTTCTAAATCCTCAGGACTTTGCAGCAGTATAAAACTGAAATTCCTGAATTGTTGAGTCTTCACTGATTAAGGCTTTAATCAAAGGATATAGAAAAGGAAAGGATCAGAAAAAGGCATGGAGAAGTATTTTTTTTTCCTACACAAAAATGAGATGTCACAAAAAAGCTGATGTGGCCCAAACTACTTCTTTTACTTTTTTTTATAGCCTTGACCCATCTGCCATATGTACAATGTCATCTATTTAAGTATAAAAATACAACACTTAAAACAAGCAGCAGGGTTGCCCTAAGCTCTCTATAAAGTTAGTAGAGAAAAAAATACATTAAATATCTGACTTGTGGAGCTTTTTTCTGCACTAACCACATAGAAAGCTACTTTTGAATAAAGATTTAATAGGTATCTTCCTTACTTCCTTAAAGTGAGGTGGGATATATACTGATGTTAGTATGTCTTCACATATGTGGCACATCTATGTGAGCCTATTTAAGTTATGCAGCAAGTAAACACAGATACATATGCACATACCCATATTAATATCTTCTGTTTATTTATCTCTATAGTATTAAAAATAGCCATTGAAAGTACATCAAAGGAAGTAGCTTACAGGAATTATCACATAACAGACCATTTACTACCACCTTATTCATCCTGTTATTTTCTTGCAAAAGCAATTCTACCCATGTTAATTCTGTAATATTAAAATATCTAAAAAAATAGAGTTGCATATTTTGAAATACTGAAATAATAAAGTCATTGCATTATGACTGATTTCTTCTGAAAAACTTTGAGGTAAATCTTATGACTCTTTAAGACTCAGATATATCTGAGGCGTTTGAATAATTTTTATATTAACCAATAAGGAAAAATATAAATGCCTTCATATATATTATTGAAGATCTCTCTCTGATAGCCATATTTTATACTGAAGAAAATGCCTGTCATCCAAGGTCAAACTATACGGTGGGATACAGTAGAAAGATTTCAGCTGCATTTATCTGTCTCTGTTTATAGGCAGACTGCCATTTTATTTATCTGAAAAGTTCTAGAAGGAAAAAATATATATATAAAATAAAACCATTGCAAAAAAAACACCCATAATATAACAAGTAGTAAATATTCTTATTATCTTCTTGTGAAGGTTTATAGGAATATTTCATTATGAATAGTAATAGGTCTGATGAACACAGAGCCAGACACAGTTGTGTAGGCTCATCACCCAATGTTGAGGGCTCAACACTCTTAGGCAGAGTGAAACTGGGGCACAGAGAGTAACTACTCTCTTTTGGGGTACAAAAGGCTTTGGTCTGATTTCTACTATGAACATATGATCGATCCTCTCTATTTGAAGTTATTGATCATTTAAAGCAGCCTGAGCTGTCGTGATCACACACTGATCATGAAAAATATAGGTCAGGGGAATAGTAAAGTCAGGAGCCTGAATTTTAGGATGCAAAATTCCTGCTTTCCCAGGAGTTAGTCAGTTAGACCCCCTGGGATACTACCGTTAGGCCAAGGGAGCAAAAGAGAAGGAAATGAGCAACATTGGTAAAGCATTTATTCTCTGTCTATAGGAGTTTCTGTGTTTGTCACTATTGCTGTAGTGTTTTTTTTTTAAACTGCAACCATTTCTTTCTTTCATTAATTCTTTATTCAATCACTCCATTAAACAATATTCATCTGAAAATGATTTTTTAAAAATAATGTTAAAATTTGCACATTAGTCTCTAATAATATCTTTATTCTCTGAAAACAAGAAAATAATATTCTTGCAAGTGGAGGATTAAAAAAATATTTTTCATGCTTAAGAAAAAAAAGTTACCAATAGAATTCCACTAGGAAGAACATCTGAGGTAGTTTATTAGTTTTTCTCTGTCCTAACTCTTCAAGTATACTATAAAGGTGGGTTTTCCATCAGGATAGTGTTTATTCAGCTTCTCTTCAGGCAATTGCTTTTGCAAGACATATTACCAATATTCAGAAACACTTTTATAGTAAAGGAAATCTGGATTTTCAGTCAAATAAATTTTTAACGTGTTGCAAAATTGACACATCACAGTAATTTATATTTATGAATAGTAGTGATGTAGTAAATATATAAACAGTGGTTGTGGCTGTATGATGATTATTCCATGCCTATTTGAAAATGACTTATAGCTTAAATCCATTTTTAAGGTTAAAAAATCCCACTTCAGACCATAATAGTCAAAACCCATCTATTTTTTACTTTTTTTTTTCTTTTTTTTTTAACAGAAAGAATAAACTCAGTAGACTCCCCTCCTGTAGGACCTGAAAAAGACATAAAAGAAACTTACAATTTCGTGTTATAGCATCATCTTAGTATCTTCACCAAGAGTAGTCTGATGCCAAAAGATAAAGCCAGTATAGCACAGAAATCACTACATCTGTGAATAGAATATGTAGACTGCTATTTTTCACTTGCTTTTTACCTCATACTTTTTCAGAATAGAAAGCATGCAACTGCAGTCATACCTTGAATAAATGTGATGGCACCCAATAACGTTGTGACTTTCAAAAGAAAAAAATAATAGAATATCATGGATAAGATTCTGTCTGACCTCCACAGGCTGATATGTTAGCATGTGTTGTCCTACTGATGTTATTTGTTAGGACAGAAAGAATTATAATTTATTAAGACTACTAGGACTGGTTGCCACAATTATTTTGCTAGAAGGTGTTTGGAGACAATTACAATAAAACCTCAACATTTGAAGGAATCAGAGCTGCCATAATTATTCTTTCATAATTAGGTCCTCTATCCTACTTGCATTCTGAATTTTATTCTGATTTTATTCATAACAATTCATAGAAACTGATACTTGTACTAAAGGGCACTCTAGTATTTGTCAGCAAAAGTAATTAATTATATTACAATTCAGTAGAATCTACTTACTGTACTGTTGGAATATGAACAGATATAAATTATTGGAAATATAAAGGTTATTTTTTTAATCTGTTAAAATTTAGAAGTAACTTTTTTTTTTTTCATTAGTCTAAGCTAACTGATGGAAGAGAAGGACTGGCTCTGGGTCACTTTATAGTAATTTAACTATAACTATTGATTTAAGGAAAGTGATGGCATATTTTCCAAGCAAATGTTTTCTGCAACTGTGAGTTTTTCTGACACTCAACTAAACCATTCAGCAGTTTTATTTAAAAAAATGTTCTGTCCTTCATTAAGAATTGACAATGATTACAAAAACAGTTGGAAGAATTATGTTACCAGTGGTTGAATGAAATGTTATTGACAATGGCTTTGAGACAAAAGGTCTTATTTCCTCTCAGTCTTCAGAAAAACAGCTGCCATACAAGTACAAAAGATGGGTAGGGACAGGGTAGGGACAGGGAAGTTTTGGCTGAATAGATGTAGTATTAAATCAGGCACTGAAGCTTGAGACAGAGGGTTTCAGATCTATTTGTTATTAAATGATTTTGCTGTGTAAGAGGAGAAACTGTTTCTTAAAGTTATGTCTGTAGCTAAGAGGATCATCCTTTCCTTTTGGATAAGTACCTCCATCCCACATACAACTCCCTAGAGTAAAGTTCTCCTTCAGATATCTAAATTCAAAAATGTCTGCTAGACATTTAAAAAAAATCTGTATTTAAAAGCAACAATAGGAAATTTCTGTGAACTGCATGCTCATTAATAATGGAAGGTGTTAGTAATGCTGTTGTTGTTCAGTATTGTATCGTGTTTTGAAAAACATAGATCATGTACTTTCAGTAGTTAATCTCTTGCATTCATGTTTTCTTTTGCTTTGATAATAACTGTGGTGGCATATCTGTGATATTTTCTAAATACTCTCTGGCATACTCTGCTGGGTTTTTGTGTTTGCATTTTTTTTTTTCTTGCATATTCTGCATTGTCATCAAAGACCACTTAAATGATCAGTTAAAAAAGATACAGCAGGATTTTCTTAAAAGAGACTCTGGGGTTCATGGCAGTAAATCCATAGTCCCAGCTTTCTGAAGAGCTGTCTGCTTCTTGCTAAGTCTCTGAAGGTTAAGAAAATGCCTCAGAAAAGGAAAGAAAATTGAACTTTTACAAGTGATAAACAACAGTTCTTCAGAGAAGTCCATCCGTTCAGCAGTTTGTTTTTTCTGCTAGCATAAAAAGTTGTATATTAGTCTTTATCTTCTTACATTAACTGCTGAAATAATTTTCCAGCTTAAAATACACCTATTTTTTTCTCAGAAATTTAAATAAAAACGAATATATTTAAAATTGAATACATTTTGTTAAACATGAAGTTTTCATTGAAATAAGTTATATCAAAACTATTTTTGAAGATTGTTTGTTCATCACCTCTATATATGAACCACTAGAGGTATTCTTGAGCAGTTATAGAATCTTTCTAGTTATATTAAATCACTACTAGGTAGAACAAGTGAGCTGCTTCCTCACAGCTGTACCACTTCAATTACTGCATGTGCTGGTCCACACAAATTCATTTTGGAGATGATTGTGCCATAACAGGAATTTCTTATAACCCCATAAAAAACTCTATAATCTTCACCTTCGAACATTAACCATACATTTCAAGCTGGTTTTCCTTAATAAATTGGTTTTAAACATAATCATAAATATATATTTTTTAAATTTACCTTAAATAAACATTTTCAACACAATTTCCACCAAAACTTGTATTTAAAGTTTGATTCATGACTCTAAAATGACCTGCATGTCAGGTTGATTATGTATTAGAAGCACAGTGGCAATATATGGCCTTATGTGCACTGCCTTGTGTCAAGTATAAATCTGGAGATGTGATGTGTTATTATATANACGTATATTAATACTTTCTTGATAATGCTAACAATCAAGAAATAAGCCCTCCAAACAGGGAAAAAGGACAGAAGTTATATTCCATAAAGCTGAAGACATCCCAACAACCATTTGGATATCTTTTTATATCAGATTTGGATATTACACTGAGGAGCAGTTTGCTTTGCAATCATCGGGTAATGAGACATGAGGGTATTACAAACCATCAACAAACATCTAAAGCTCATCCTTGTATACATTACTTACCTTCCTCATTTTCATTATAACAGGCATGGAAAGCAGAGTCTTTAAAAAAACCCTGACTCTAAGGAATTACTGTTAGACCTACAAATAAAATGCTGACTTAATTGTGATTTTCCTGTTTCTTCTAGGGTTTCCATTAAAATATGATTAACATAAAACTAAAGCAAGTTACTAATACTGATTTAATTATATTTTCATGTGAGTTTTAAGTGAAATGCAGCAGAAGTGTAGCGCAAATACAATATTACTTATAACTTCCTGCAGTAGTTTATACAGATTGTAATTTCAATTTCATTTTAATTTCAATTTAATTGAATAATATAGTTGCACTGAGTAATGAATATAGTAATTGAACTGATACATCCAGACTTTATTTGTCTAGTTTAAATTATATGAAACTTTGGAGAGAAAAAATGGAAGAAAAATCTGTTTGGTTTTAATCTCTCAAACTTGATATTGGGTATTTTATTAAATGTTTATTTTCTTTACAGGAGATATGAGCTCCCTGATTAAATGCACTGGAAGCAACTATATTCTAATGGTACGTTTGATTTTAGGTTGATCATATGAGTTTCCCCAGAATTCCATGTCACAGGTGAGTTACATATAGCTGCAACAAACACTTGATTCTCTGGAAATGCTGGAACAAACTGTGGAACAAGGAGCTGGAGAGCAGTCCCATGGAAATATACCTGGGGGGTTGCTGATGATGTGTTAATAGTGTTCCTCAGCAGCCAGAAGGGCCAGCTGTGCCCTGGGGTGAATCAGACACAGAATCTCCAGCCAGTCAACAAAGGTGATTCTCCTGCACTACACTATGCTGGTGTGGCCTCACCTCACAGAGTCACAGAACGGGTCAGTTTGAAAGGGACCACAGTGGTCCACCTGGCCCAACCTCCCTTCTCAGGCAGGGTCATCTTGAGCACATGGCACTGTATTCAGACAGTTTCCTTGTAAGAGACTTGCTCAGTCTGTTGATCATCTTTGTTGCCATCCACTGGACCTATCCTAGGAGCTTCATCTCTCTCTTTATCCTCCTAATATAAATTACAAGATAGAAATTACAAATATTGCAAAAATTGATCATGTGATCATTATGTGTGACACAATATCTTGTACATTTCTATATTTATATTAATAAGTAAATAATATAATCTGTAATATTCCCTATTGTCATTTCCTTTGTAAATGAGAAAATTAAAAAATAAAAATATATTTTAAACTATAAAATCCAGCTATTTAAAAGAATAAAAGAGTGATGATATTTCACAATCATGAAAATCAAACATGGTGTCATGCTCAGGAACAGAAGCTGGGGAAAAGAAGGAGAAAAGGAAGAATGTTGGGAGTTATGCTTTTTATCTTCCCAAAAAACCTTTATGAGTGATAGAGCCTCACTTTCCTGGAGATGGCTGAACAACTGTCTAAGGATGAGAATGAACAAATGAATTCCTTGTTTTGGTTTGCTTTTCTGTGTAGCTTTTTGCTTTACCTATTAAACTGTCTCTATCTCAACTCATGAGTTTTCTCACTTAGATCCTTATTCTGTCCCCATCCTGCTTGGGGGTAATGAGTGAGTGGTTGTTTGGTACTTGGTTATCAGTGGGGTTGAACCAAAACAGCCTGTTTTTTTCATAATAGAAATTACTGACCTGGACTAGCAAATGTACAGAATACCAAGAAGTATTTAGAAGACCCAGCTTTGGATCACAAGGGAATAGACAGAAGGCAAATGAAGAGATGTGGCTAAAGGCAGGGCCACAAATGATGTGGAAATATGGATAGGTAAGAGGAAGGAGAAGCCTCTGCTCTTTTAAGAGTGTCTGGTCAAGGATATTTTCAGTGCCAAAATGGATAATGAGAAAGGAGGAAACCGTGCCCAAGAACATACAAAAACACAGTCCTGAGTGTCAAATGATGAGGAAAGGACAACCAAACCTAGCCAGTCAAGTTAATTGATAATGGTAAGTTCAGCATGGAAATGTTTATTTCAGTAAGATTTTCAATCAACAGCCTTCCCAAAGGGGGCACCAAGGAAAAGCAAGAAACAATAAACAAGACATTTGGATGTGTAGATCTGACAGAAAAAGCTAATAGAGACAAAGACAGGAAACACTTGTCAGACACATAAATTTAAGTGAGTGAATTGATCTTGTGATCACAAAACTACAAACAAACCGTGACTGAAAAATGTAAGGTAAGGATGGTTCAAATTGGGGTATTTTGGCTGTTTCAACTGATGAGGCAATGTGCATGGGAAGGGGGAACAGAAGTAAGCAAAGGAGGAACAAATGGAATGGGGTATAAAAGTGTCTGTAAATTGTGGCTGGTCAGTACACTTGTCTGAGCAAGCCCTGTGCCTGATGACTGCAATTTGCTCTCTTTTCTTCTTATATCCTTACTTTTCATTTGTTTCATAGCGGGGGAAAATATACTTCTGTGATTTGGAGAACAGGTCATGTAAGAAAAAGAAGACGGCAGGATGGGCCAACACAGTTGCAGAACAATGCTTCATCAACGAGTTAATATATTTAGAGTTCCTAATTGCTATACCTAAACCTGGAGAGCAACATTCATTTTCTGATATTTAAAACATTGTTATGATTTTGAAGGATTATCTTATTTCAACAATATTACATGTACTTAATTTTCCTGTTCCAGACACAAACTGATCAGTGATAAATTGTAACAATGGTGCCTTGGCATTTTTATCTGAGTTACCAGAAAATAGGAGATTTACAGGATGGTTTTCAAGTTCAGTGAGATCTATCTTTATTTTCTCAAAAAAGGTATTCTGTGACAACCCCAGGGGGCAGAAACATCACATGAAAAGCATTTATGAAATTGCTCATTGATTTCTTTCTCAGAGATAAAATGTTCTACACTCACTTCCTTGCACTCTTCATTTCAAAGAATTATGCAGAAGTTAGGAATAAGAGGACTTTTTCTCTTTTCTCACCCATCATGTGGGCACCTCAGGCCAAGGTCTAAGAAAGCAGAGCTGAACCCTTCTCCTTTTGCATTTCTCTGAATGCTCAAGAATTCTGCTGCTTGTCCTCCAAGCTCATCTGTAATACATTTAACAGCCCAGTGGAGGTTGGAGAGATGGCAAAAAATGTTCACTTTTCCTTATTCTCCAACATGTACACAGAAACCTTTGTTTTATGTCCCCTGATAAAGTGGGGGGGGACTAATCTGAACTCAGATTTCATCACTAGCCTAACCTGTAGTCTCTTGTAAGTTGAAAGAACACAAGGCAAGAATTAATTTGAATTACTATAAACACTGTTTCCAGTAGATATCTTGCTATTACAAATCCACTTTAATTCTTTCTTTTTCATTATGAAAGGATTAACATTGTTCCCCAAGATATTTCCAACAGGCTTCAAATTCCTTTGTGTCTATCACCTTTGTCCTCCCACTGCACCTTCTTTCATTTCTCTTCATCCTGGAGCACCCTCCAGGTCAGCTTGTTTCCTCATGTGAAAGAAATGTCATCCACCCCCTCCAGGTCAGCTTGTTTCCTTATGTGAAAGAAAGGTCATCCACCCCCTTTATATACTCTAAAATTGTATGAACCAGTTTGATTAGTTCCTCAGAAAAGACTGCAACAACTCCCCTCCAATGAAACTAACTCTGCTTTTGTATGTCATCTAGACCCAATGGAAGTTCCCATGATCCTGTTGCCATTTGTCATAGCCAAAGACACAAAAAACTTAGCCTTACCTTTGAAACATGAGTAGCTAGAATATCAGCTTTCTTTTTTACTTTACATTGCTTTGTTGACTTCCAAAGATATTTGGAATAAACTCCACAGAAACTGTCCCATGCTAAAGCAGTTTAGATCTTTTAAGTAACATGATATAAACTCCCTACAGGATTAAAAAAAATCCATAACCTCACAAATTAATGCATGGTTCTTCCACATAGCTTTTCTAACTTCTCAAAATATGTTCCTTCACAGTTTTCTGTGTGTGCCTTTTATTCTGCAATGATCAATTGTGGAATTGTATTTTATTAAAATGGTATGCTCTGGCTCATCCCTGGGAAGTGTATGGTTTACCCTAAGTCTGTAGCCTCCCTGCAGTATCCTGTGTCTGTAACCCCACTGGCCCAAAGATAAATCTGCACCCACTTCGAATCTCCCTGATAAGGGTGCAGAGGGGGCTCGCTCTCCCTCTCTTGCCTCGGAGGCCTCTGGAGGCTCGGCTCCTCTCCCCTTCCCTCTCCCCTTCCCTCTCCCCTTCCCTCTTTCCCCTTTCTTCCCCCCTCTCCCTCAGTGACCATGCTGCCTTCCTGGGGTCAAAATCCAAATAAGTCCTCATCTAAACAGCACCTCACCAGCGTCTAGAGTCTCCTTGCCTGTCTTGCATGCAAATACCAGCGAGCATAGAGTTTGGGGGGCCCCCAGGGAGCCCCCTCCAAGGACCCCCCCAATCTACACTGCAACAATCATTAACTATTTTCTTAATAATTTGAGAATTATCTTTAAGTTTTTCTTTTGAATGACTGCAATTTTAAGATAATGCTCAGCCTCACTGCAGCTGTCTTTCACGATTTCTCACCCTGAAGAGGGAGGACACACCAGATACATGTCATCAGATATCATGCTGGTTTGGGGATTTGTCTTGCTGTGATGACTTCACAATGCACAGCTGAACATTTTCCTTATAGTTTCTCTGCTTTTTTGTAAGTTAACCATGCCCTAATCTTGTTCTATATGGCCTTCTAAAACCAGGAGAACACAAGTAATTAATTTGCACAAATTCTATTTGTCTGCAAAGAAAATATAGGAAACTTTGGCTGTTTCAATCTCATGTTGTTTCAGTTTACTATATTTCATCATTTCCAAAATGTTTTATGACTCCCATTTTCTTCAAGACAAGGATTGTTAATTCTGTATTCTATGTAATTCATCTTTGTTTTCTATATCACATTGTTGAGTGATGTTTCTATTTAGAGACTTACAGCATGTCAATTTCTGCTGTGTCATGATTAACATATTTTTGTTCCTTTAGAATTTTAATTAACAGTTCAATTATGTTTTTCATATAAGCAATACTTGTTCAATAGCTGCTGACTCAAAAGCACCACTTGACTGTGTCCTCTGACTTTGTGGATATGACAAACTGTTATGATTCAATTATAAGAGATGCTTCTGCTGCAATTAATGTGCAAACGAGACCATATGCCTAAGCCAATGGTATGGCTTTTATTTAACTGTAAATGTGACCTAGAGAGATGGAAATGGGAAGGCAGGCAGAGCCCAAGAATAAGGGATGGGTGCAAAGAAGGTGGTTTAAGATTTGGATTTATTTCTCATTATCCTATTCTGATTGGCAGTAAGTTAGATTAATTTCTCCAAGTGGAGTCTATTTTGCCTGTGGTGGTACTTGCTGAGTTCTCTCTCCCTGTTTTCTTCCCAAGCCTTTCATCCTATTTTCTCCCCCCTATCCAGCTGAGGGGAGAAAAGATAGAGTGGCTTTATGGGCACTCAGTGTCCAGTCAATGTCAACCACCACAAATGGAAATGTTTTCTACTGCAGAGGTTTCTCCAGATTATCCCTCCTGTCCCTGGCAGACTTTTTCTAATCACCTCTGGTCAAATACTCAGCAAGGAACAGTGCATTGCTATGCCTCATAGTTATCTATTTGAACTGTTCGTCCTTTCTTCCTATAACGATTCTTTGATGACTTTGAATAGCATTACTTCAGTTTTATCTCCTTGTGCCATTTTTCTTTATGTGTTTAAGTGTCCATGGTGCTGCAAATAGCTTTGCTGCTCCTAACATGAATATTGAAGAGAGTTCCATAAAAGCCATTAGATCATATCTTTTCTGAGGCACAGAGCTGATCTAGAATTCTATGCTGATATTTTTTTAGCATGACTAGACAGGAGTTTATGTTGCTTTCCAAGCACTGAAGACCTCAGGGCTTAGGATATGTTTTGATCATGTCTTTTCTGTCTTATTTGGTCTGTAATTTCCATAGCTATGAATGTCTGCTGAAATGAAAGGAAATATTTTATATTGTCTGAAGTCAATTGCATCCTCTTTCAATAAATTCATGCAGCAGAATATAGATATACTGAAGAAGTAAAAATGTGCTGTAATTAGGAACCTTCTTTGCCATCTCTGAAATAAGATAGAGCAGAGTTCAGAGTAACTAGACCTTATCCTCATTAAAACTTATGATAATTAATCAAAGAAGCAATTCCATTTTCCTCTTGAAATGTATTTTGCTTTTGGATTATTGTACTGTTTATCTAATTTACTTGGGACCATGAGCCTAAAATTTGTGATGGCCAGCAGTCAGCAATAAATTATCTAGTAATTTCTTCAGGTATTTGGAGGGAAGGGAAAATTAAAAGTCCTCAGGAGTGAAATAAATATGCAATGGATATAATGGATACAACCCATCTACAATAAAATATAATAACTTAAAAGATCTCCATCTGCATTTCTCTTGATTTTTTGATGTTCTCTCCCTAAGTTTAATAAGAAAAACTTGCTTCTGATTAACAGAATCTTGATGAACATACGATGCTATGCATGAGTAAAATGTTTTTTATTATTCCTGGGTTTCCTAAGCAATTTTTTGGAAATTCATATCAATTTATGTTAAAAACTACAAGAACCATAACTTTAAAGTTATGATTAAAGTCAGATTCAGGTCATCATTTCATGGATTTCACGGTCAATTCACAATCTCTGAAATGAATACAGAAAGTAAAAATCTGTTTGAATCAGATGATAACACGAACACATTAAGGTATAAAAGATGCAATCATCTTGTGTGCTCATGGAATAAAATATACTTTAGAGGGAAGAAATGAAAGTGTTGTAATAAGCTGTAGGAAAATTAGAAATTGTTGAGAAGCCAAATAATTATAGCATCTTCTTGCTTGTATCAAAATGCTTCAGCATCTGTTGTTATGATGTTGACATGAATGTGCAGTATATAGGTTACTCCATATGCAAGGTGTCTTGGTTTGGGAAGACAGGTGTCTGCCAGGGAAAGCTACAGTTCCCCTTGGAATAGAGAATGTAAACCCCTCTTCCTCCAAATTATTGTAATTTTGCAATTAAGGGCTTTCAGGCAAAGATTTGGGAAAATAGGAATAACAGTTCTTTACTAGGAATATTAAAAATACAAATGTAATAGTACAAAAAAAAACAAAAAAACCACAAAAAACAACAAAAAAAAAACAAAACACCAAGCAAACAAATAAACAAAAATCCTAGAAACCCTGAAAGAGTCAGAAATACAACCTGACACCCTGTTGCTCAGGGTGTTGGAAGCAGTCCAAATAAATCCTCCTGAAGAAATAGATGTGGTTCTGTTGGAGTAGAGATGATCCAGTAGAAAGGGTCCATTGGTGGTGAGATGGGTTTGGTCTTCCTCTGGAATCCAGTAGAAAATAGGATGCCTGGTGTTCCTACATCTCAGTTCTTTATCTTGGTAGGAATGGTTGGCTTCTCCCCACTGGGTGGTGCCTCTCACAGTGGGGTGGTGTNTATCTAGGTAGGAACAGTTGGCTCCCCCACTGGGTAGAGCATCTTACAATGGGATGATTTAATGTGTCATGTCACTGGTGAGCCTTAATGGCTCATTAACAGCAGATATCCCCCGAAGGGAGGATGGGTTGTGGAAGAGGTAAGGAACATTGCTCCATCTGGTTTTAACAGGTGGCACATTAACAGAAGGCACCGGTCCCCTCCCACCTGGAGATATGAGGAATGGGTTATACAAGAGATAAAGAAAACATCTCCCTAGCTGGTTTCAACAGATGGAAAAATAGAATAAACATTTTTTTGGTTACATAACCCACGACACAATGCTAGTATAAAATTATGTTTAGCCTATGATCTTGAACTTCTCTGTATGTTATTTACAGAGCAAATAACATAAATTTATTTTATGTTATAAAATAAATATTTGTAAATATTTTGTATTACATCGTTTGCAGAGTAATAATGTGAAATAAGTATCAAGCACAGCATGCTTATAATCTTCAGTGTTAATGGCCAATAAGTACTTAATGCAACTTGCAGAATGCAATAGTATCTACAGTGTGAAATGGGAAAAAAAATCAGCAGTCATATACATAATTAAAAAACAATCTGAGACTGTGGAGATTACTATGTTAATACTAAGTCATTAATATATGAATTACTAAAATTATTTCGCATTTTATAGATTCCTTTAAACAACTTTTATAACTTTCTTACAGATGTTACATTAGAATCACATTATTCTAAAATACTTTCATAACATAATCTCAAGTACTTCTTACAGAAAAGCCAGACAACAATTGATAAAAATTATTTAATATCATCCTTTGAATTTACCTCAGGTAAGGTAATAGGTCATAGGTTAATGCTATAGGTATAGGTAATGCCCAATATCTGAGGACATTACAATAAATAAGTAACAAGATACGAGATGTAGTTACAAAATGCATGCATTGAATGTAGATATTCATTTATCTGTCTATGTGTTCTGGAGTGTATGTTATATCTGGACTGTAAGCATGACTGTTTTACTCAAACATTTTCACCTCTCTGAAGCAAACACAGTTTGACATCCTCCAATAGAGTGATCTTTGAAAGAGAAGTAGAGTTAAGATAAGAACAAATTACACCTGCAGGAGAGGGGTTTGCTACCTTTTTCATCAATGTGCTGCTGCCCTTCAGTTGTTGCTATAGAAATCCAGCAGACAGGGAGACTATCAGGGCTTTATAGATAGGAAGTTCCCTTAAGCCAATCACTGCTCTGCCCATTTAGACTTATCTTGGCTGCCTCCATGTCATTAATAAAAAGAGACAACAATGGGAGTGCTGCCACATGAAAGTTTAAGAATGCATGGCTTTCCTTCTTGTCTACAAGGCAGCTTGCCTACTGTCCAGATACAATAGAATTTCTAATCAAACTTTTAAGTAGATTATATAGCTCACTAAACCTCCCTGCAATACAGTATCCTTCTCTTCCTCTGGATGTTTAAATCCCCACTGCTTTCTTAGCAGCCACACAGCATAAACTAGTTCTCTCAGAAACTTACCAATTTCATTTCATTCAAAGACCTAATTTCTTTCTCTTTCTCTTACTTTCTCTCTTATTTTCTCTCTCTCTCTTTTTCTCTCTCTCTTTCTCTTGTGAGCTCTTGTATTTTTCTTCCTCCCTTTTTTTTTTCTTTTTTTTTTAATAGTCATTTTTCCCTAAATGAAGACATTTCTTAAATCAATTAGGAAAATGGAAGTTTCATCTTAATTTGACCCTTTAGATATAGGAGGGGAAAAATACATTAGAAAAGTTAATTTTCATCTAACAAAAGAAAGGGTGCCTAAGAAGTAATTTTTATTTCAACATATAGAGTGTATGCTTATGTTTGCAGCGATCTTTCCTTCATAGAATGTCAATTTCTTGATAGAGAAATTCTAGCAGTTCTACAAAAAACGTTTCAATAAACAGCTGTGAAAAATATACATTCTATTGACGTAGTGGTAATACAGCATTCTTACTGATTCCTACCTGATGATTCCTCACATTTATTCCTATCTATAATATATATTATATGTTATTAGACCTCTCAATTTTATTTATATCATCATAGTCTCCTATAGAGAAACACTGAAAGGTTAGATGTGAAACTAAGTCACAGAAACCACAAATATATTACACCTCTGACTTATGACATACTTAAAAACTTCAGACATGTGGCTTAACTCAGGTCTGTGGATGTAATTTGAAAGACTTATACCCATTTTAATAGAAACTTTGTTTATGAAATCAAACATTTTCAAAACCTGATGCAAAGCAACGGTCTGTCTCTGATTTATCAATTGACATTTACTACTTTTTTCTGGCCATTTGTGCATCATAACACAGAGTTATTGTTTTGATGTTTCATATCAGCTTCATATTTACATATGAACTTCATCATTTACAATCCAATTTTATGGTTTCAAAATTAAACTACATTGTAATTTTAGAAAAATGGTGTGTGTAGCATCAAAAAATGTGTATTTTTTTTTCAGGAATCCTTCTTTTTATTTCTTGTGGTGAGCTTCAATGGCCCATTAATGAAAAAAAAAATTGATAATATTTTGTTACTTTCTGGGATATATGCAGTTTTTGGTTTAGTTATGGACCAGTAAGGACTTTTCCCCTTTTTTGATAGAATTTCTCTTTGCTGATGGAATTTCTCTCTTCTTTTGGCAGGGGGAGCTGTGGCAAGCATCAAAGATCTGCATGATGATACTTTTTTCTTTGAAATAGATGTCATTGCACAGTCAGAGTCTGGAAAATATAAATGAGTTAGGAACCTGTTTCCAGTTGGGGCTAGTAGCAAAACCAAGTGTGCGATAAGTAACAAAAGACAGGGAAAAAAGGATCTGCTTAATATCAATACACTTTCAAATCACTGTAAAAAGTACACATCAAGTTATTAACTTAATTTCTATAGGTCTACAGGTCAAATTTATGCTATTTCTTATATTGGATCAGTGATTATGCCAAGCACTGAACACTAAATGGGAAGAAATAAAGAAATAATCTTGAGGAGGAGAGAAAGGGGGAGGCTGTGGGGTTGCTTGGGTTTGGAGATTTTTTTTAAAGCTAGTATATTTTTGCATGATCAGTGGCAGAGTAGCAGCAGTATTTGCAAGACCCTGGAGCATTTTTAAATTCTTCAAATTCTTTTGACACTACTCAGTGGCAGATGTTTAATTTAGTGATATAGGAAATAGGGCATATACTGTATAAATCTTCTATGGGTTATCATTTCAAAGCCAGCTTATGACTAAATATTGCCAAGCTAAATGTGTAACCAAGCTCTATTCCTATTATAAATTATCATACATAAAAGTACTTCTATGTTTGTACTTAAATCAGTTTATCAGTTGCTGGATAATTTCATTACGTATTAGTTATTTCATAGATAATGTGAAATAATCACTATCCACTTCCTCCATTAATTCATGATTTTAGCTCTCTCTGCTAAAGTATCCTGGACCTAGCCTATTTTGACAAGCTGAAATGCTAACCTCCCCATGCCCCAAAGCCGGGAAGAGTTTTGATAGAACATCTCTTCTGTTTCTTTTAAAGTCTTTTAATGATGAAGATACAGGTCAAAAGAACTGCACATCTCACTGCTTGCAAACCATATATCAATTAATATATAAGGACATATATAGTATAATTATAATTCTTAATTATGTATAGTATGTATAATTATTTAATATGTTATTCATCCCTCTGGTGCGACACACTGAGTTGAAATTTTCAGAGAACTGTCAACAGTAGCTTCAGGATCACTTACACGAGAAGTAGCAGCTAACTTTCTGTCATATTTTCCCTCAGGCATATTACCTTGCACTTATCAACACTGAATTTCATCTGCTGATACATCAGCAGATGTTACTCTTATAACATTTTCAAATCCTTCTCCAAGTCTGTACCATCAGCTTCAGATTTGTCCAACTGGAAAATCTACAAGTTTGTTCCCCTCTCCAAGTCATGTAAGTTAAAAAAAAGAACAACTAAGACAGTTTCTTGGGCAAGCCTATCATATATATTTTTTGCCCTTTTTGATTTTGGATCTCAGTTTCTGTGTTGCTGCTTGCATCCAAGTAGATTTGGCAAGTGTCCTGTTTGGGTAAATCCCTCCCACAGCAGCTAAATCTATGTTCCTGGCCAAGTAGGGAGTAAGGAAGACAGGGAAGAAAAGCAAGTTTCCATGATCAGTGGAAGAGCCAGAGTGGAAGTTACAGGAGCATGACACATTTTTAAATTTTGTAGAAAGTCAGGGAGTGGACTATGTTATTTACAGGATTAGGAGGGCAAGGAAGATGAGGTTCATGAACAGAAACTTCAGGGCAGGGCATGAAAATGGGGTGGCACACTGTTACTATGTGTTTGAGGATAGCATCCAGAGGGTTGGGGGATTGAAAAGGAGCTTAGAGTGATAGCAAAACTAAGACTCTACTCGGAACAGAAAAGAGTGGACATGCTTGAAAGGTTATGAACGAAGTACTTGGGAAATCAGAGATTTTGATGACTAGATTTTGATGACCTCCATTCAGAGTCTTTCTAAGTGTAGTGGGAAGAAAAACAAATGGAGCTGTGAGATTAGCCAGAGCAGCTTTAGAATGAATACCTTGTAAATCTCTTCATACTCTGAATTTTTTGATTGAAATAGCATACATAACACTTCCGGAAACTAACTTGAAATGCCAACCACAACTTTTATTTCTTTTGTACTTTTCAATTGGTGTTTAATTTATAAATGGACTTGTGTCTTATTTACACAACATTCATCATCCTACAGTCCAGTGCTTCACAAACCCTTATACAGATAATTTATGAAACTGTCAACTGCAGGTTGACCGTGGCTGGGTGCCAGGTATGCACCCAAGGCTGTCTATCACTCCCTTCCACAACAGGACAAGGAAGAAAAATTAGATGTTAAGGCGTGTGAGTTGAGACAGGGAATGATTGGTGCCTCTCTCTCCCTTCGTGGTCACCAGAAACTGATGCCTTGGGAAGGCTGACCTGAAGCAGAGACTGGACAGACCGAGAGAATAAAGCAGATATTTTTGAAAGGCCTTTAGGGTACATTTTGGGCAGAACCAGAGCCTAACCAGAGCTACACTGAAAGTGGACTTAGAATGGTCACAAAATGGACGACCGGTCACAAGGTCTCACACTTTTAATAAATTTTGGTCCATTTAATATTGGGGTTTAATTGTCCTATTGCAGCTTCAGGTTGTGAGGTCTCATCCTTCTTGTTTTCTCTCTTCAGTCCACCGTCATTTGTGCTTTTGGGCATAAAAGTTGTCCTTGGTCTTCAGCAGGAAAAGGATTTGTTTTGTCTACCTAGTGTGTAAAGAGAGCTTACTAGGACTTAATATGAGGCTCAGAATTACACCCCTAGGCAGCACACAATCTGAAAAACATGAAAACTAAAACTTAAGGCATCAAGATCACTCATCAATTATTATTACAGGCTAAACAGACTTGACTTGGGGATATCAATTGAATTTATTATCAGTCAGAATCAGAGCAGAATAATGAGAAGTGAAATAAGTCTTTAAACACCTTCCCTGAACCCCTCCCTCCTTCCCAGCATCTATCTCCTCCTCCCCGGTGGTACAGGGGGATAGGAAAATGGTGGTTACAGTCAGTTCATCATCATTATTTTGGCTGCTGCTCAGGGAGAGAAGTTCTTGCCCTGCTCCAGCATATGATCCTTCCCACAAGCTACAGCTCTTCATGAACTGCTCCAATGTGGGTCCCTTTCCAAGGGGTACAGTCCTTCAAAGAAAGCCTGCTCAGGTGTGGGTCCCCCACAGAGTCACAAGTCTCACCAGGAAACCTTCTCTAGCATGGGCTTCTCTCTCTGCAGGCCTTCAGGTCCCTTCCAGGAGCCTGCTACAGCATGGGCTTCCCACAGGTTCACAGTCTGGGCATCCATCAGCTCTGGCACAGGTCTCCTCAATAGGCTAAGGGTGGATCTCTGCAGATGTGTGATCCTCCATGGGCCGCAGGGCTCAGCTGCCTCACCATGGGCTGCACCAGGGGCTGCAGGGGAATCTCAGCTCCAGCACCTGGAGCACCTCCTGACCCTCCTTCTGCACTGACCTTGGTGTCTGCAGAGTTTTCACTTCACATATTATCACTTCTCTCTTCTTAGGACACAATTACTTCAGGTATTATCTCTGATGGGCTTGGCCTTGGACAGTGTCAGGTCTGTCCTGGAGCTGGCATTGGCTCTGCCAGTCATGAAGGAAGCTTCTGACTTCTTGTCACAGAAGCCACTGCCCCACCACTATCAAAACCTGTTCATGCAAGCCCAATACAGTCCTTAATTAGGCAAACTTTGATTTTGTCTCTCCATTTAACAAATTTGTAAATAAGAGAAGTTAGATGACTCGCTTAGGGTCACAAAGTTAATTCTGCCAAATCTAAGACTTATGATATTTTATTTCTCAGTTTCACACACCAAAGTAAAGTAATTGAAGCAAATGTATAGGTCAGCAAAATGAAATTAAATTAGACAAAATAATTGAGTGGCAGGCTGTTGAACCAATCAAGGAATGCTAAGTCACCCTCACTATCCAAAAACATACATGGAAATTAAAGGTAATCTTATATCAAAGAACTCAATGACGTGCAAGACTGCTTACTGAACTAGAAAGATTTACTGTCCTATATTTTTTTTTTTTTAGTATTATTATTTGGAAAATGCAAATCTTTCATCAAACCAAAAAGGGGAAAAAATTGGTTTTTGGTTTTTTGGTTTGGTTTGTTTTTTTGGGTTTTTTTTGGTTTTTTTGTGGTTTTTTGGGTTTTTTTTTTTTTTGTTTGTTTGTTTGTTTGTTTGGTTTGGTTTTTTTATCAATTATTTTTAGTTTCAAGACCTTTAGATTTTCAATAAGTATTTCACAAAAACATTCCTAGGGTTTTCTTAGTCATAACAATATTATAATTTAATTTACTCTTTCTGTGAATGGAGTTATGTGATGTTTCACAGGGCACAGTTTATGGGACAATTCTGTTTAATATCTCTATTAATATATAGATCTGGGTGAGGAGACTGAGTGCACACTCAGAGAATTTGAAGATGACATAAAGATTGACAGGATCTTCTGGAGGGTAGGAAGGTTCTACAGAGGGATCTGAACAGGCTGGATTAATGGCCAAGGCCCACTATAGGTAGTTCCACAATCACCATCCCTGGAAATGTTCAAAAAGCTTGGGGATGCAGCACATGGATGCATGGTTTAATGGGGAAGATCGTGATGATGAGCAAATGATTGAACTCAATGATCTTAGAGGTCTTTTCAAGCCCTAACGATTCTATGCTTTTATTTTTTGATGCAGTACCGAACTCTTAATTTACTGGTTTATTTTATTTGTTTTATTCTTTAGAAAAGTAAATAAAAAATCTATTTTTTGAACTAAAGAATTATCTCTCTTTTTTTTTTCCTTTTTTAATAAGGGTATACTTAAATAAATTACTGTTTTACATTCCTTTTTCATTGTAAGAAAATTACAAGGAGCTTGGAGAGGCCAAGCATAAGAAAATGTCCAGGGAAGCTAAACACTGAAAATTTCAGAATGTCTTGGTTTCAGAAGACTGTTCTGTCAAAAAGGCAGATACTTCTGCAACATTTGGGGATGAGTACGAAGAGTTGTATTTAATAAAAGAAAGAGATGGAGAGCTTGAGCAAGAAAGATCACTTTTTGACAAATTATGAGTTTTCCTGAAGCAGCAAGATAGGGTGTTCATATATTTTTACAGTATTTTGGTCTTGAAGATTAGAAAACTGAAACATGACGACTCTGAAAACAATGTTGGCTGACATTATTAATGGAGTTCCACAATCCTGATGGAGAGCAATATGCACTGTTATCACTGTGTTTACGTGTATGTCACTGTGGCTAAAAGTGTCACAGGCACTGAACCAAAAGGACAAAAGATAAGTCAAGTCTCCCTGACCAATTTCTCTCATGCTTTTAATTGGCATAATCCCATCGATTTGGCTTACATCAGCCAAAAATCTAAATATTTAAAATATTATATTTTATTTATAATATTTTCATATATAATCTATATAATTAAAATATTATATTTAAATATGCGTATTTTAAAATGTGCTGACAAGGGTGACCATTTTAAACCCAAAATGTGAAAACTTTTAAAATAATATTTAATGCAATGAAAACCCTTAGTCATACAAGCAACTCATCTGAGCTATATTTTCCCAGTTTTAAAAGAATTTGGTTTGGATTTAACTGGCTTCAGATCTTCTAATGATCTTTTGTAGGGAAAAAGAAGGGAACGTGGGGTGTATTTAATTTGTTTTCACCAGCACTACTCACATTACCGTGAGATATAGAGCACTGACTGGGTGGAAAATTTTGCCAGAAAGTATCTGAGATTGTACAGTCAGAGTAATTTGACATCTGTGGTTTAGCATTTTTATGAGTCATTTATTAAGTGCATTTAAAAATATGCTTTCCTTCTAATCTACCTTATTTATGTCATTATCTGTTCCCTGTAATTCACTCACTAGAAAGGGATCTAAATAAAACCAAAACAAAACACTAGAGTTCAGCACCCCTGTGTTGATAAAGAACAAGAGCAATGCATGTTCTGAAACAGTGCTGTCTGATTAGGATTATTGCCTTTGTGATTTTCTTCCAAATTTTTTGTGCAAAACACCACAAAAAAAAAAAAAAAAAAAAAAAAAAAAAAAAAAAAAAAAAAAAT
>VXBR01011320.1:736819-748500 GCA_013400215.1 Cisticola juncidis
AAAAAAAAAAAAAAAAAAAACAAAAAACAAAAAAAACCAAAAAAACTATTCCAGGAAGTGGGAGAGTAATGCAATTGAATGGATATTTAGGAGGCCTGGATGTGCGTGAATTGGCCCTCAGTAAATAGTTTGGCCCTGTGCCTTTAGTCTTTAAAGCAAATTAAATCCTGAATGGCATTTCTCCAGGAAACATGCTTGATGGAATCCAAATCCCAAATATTAAACATAGGCTGCATCTCTGAAGTAATTTTTTCCTTCATAAATAATTTTAGGAGGTAGAACCATTCTTTTCAATAGACAACTAAAGCTGCAGTTCTCTCCTAGCCCAGAAATATAAAATGCCAAACTCAAGCTAAACTAAAAATTGGTGATACAGAACTGTAAGGAATTAGTTACTATGTTCACCATTGGCTGGTGACAACATTAGGCTTCTGTAGTTGAAACACAAACAAGCAGAATAGACAAAAAATGTGAAACAAAATATGTTTCGTAATTGAATTCATACTTTAAAGTTATATTAAAACTTACTACAGGATTTCTCAACACATATGGGTTTAAGTGTTCTAAACAATTTTTTAAAGAAGCAAAAGTCAAGAGCTTTTATGCGAGACACCTGCCCCAAGATCATTTCGTGTTAGAGCTAAAATACTTGCTAAAGGGCTCAAATATCCTATATCTTTTATGAACTTGAATGGTGAACAAACCCTGTTAATATTTGAGTTTTCTCTGTTGAATGTTTGACCTTTTAAATATGACAGAGTTGGTTGGCCCACACCTTAGCTGGAGCTGTTTTCAGGAAATTTGTGTAATATTTTGACTCTATAATAACTCTGAGTGTTTATATAGGTATAATTCATAGGCAGGTGCTCTGGACCAGAAAAAAAATCATAAGTAACTGAGAACATATTAAATATCAGAAAATAATTTGACAGCTAATTTCATTTAGTCAGTATATTTGAAAACCTTTGACTAAAGGTTAAATTAACATATAATTTCTTAGACAAGCAAAGTAATATTTCCTAATATCACTGACTAGTTTGTAGGTGTAGTCTATTTCTTTTTCTGAGACAAAAAGACTAAAATTCAAAAAGACAGAAATGGACAAACAAATATATATTTTAAAGTTTTTAAGTCTAGCACCTCAAAAGAACTAATAGAAATTTTTGCTTACCTTTTTCCTCTAAAATATTTTCCCTATAGATGTAGTTTAGCAGAGCAAGCAAAGACTTCTCTTACCTGTTAAAATGGTATGGTTTTCCACAAAATGTACAAGCAAGATGATGATTTGTTTTTTCTGCCATGTAAAACTCAGAGGACAGCTTTCGTTAGGTTTGTGATACTCATTGGAAATCTGTTCTCTATCCCACTGCTCTTGTAGAATAGAAGTGCAGCTGAACAATGAAATAGTTCTTCACTGTAGAAGAAGGGAATACAAGTGACCTTGTTGCTGATCAGTAACAGCTGTGTTAATTACCCAATTCAGCCTCGCCCCGAGGAGTCACAGCTATAGCTAGTAAAGATAAGTGTGATAAAAGGGAGGGGGTTAGCTGGTGAGGGGGATAAAAGGGAGGGGGAGGGGGAATCATCAGAAGAAGGAGCAACCTTAAGGAAGATGAAGTGAGAGGATCATTAAGAATATGTATCCTCGGGAGAGAGAATCACTGCTGTGAGGTCAGTCTGGCTCTGCAGTTGGAGCCTGTTTTTGGAACCTGCAGTCACAGTCGGGCTGGGTAAAAGCTGCAGTCGGAGCCTGCAAACCAACACCTGCAGTCAGAATTTAGCAGGAAATAACCAGCAGTCAGAGCCTGCAAGGGAAACCTACAGCAGGAGCTTGCTGCAGCCAGAGTCAGTGAATAGTTGGAGTCAGGATGGGTGAGCTGTGAAGAGGAATAAAGCAGGACCCTTTGGCATGTTGTGATAAACAAGAAGTCTGTGTCTTAGTTCACTTCTACCCTCTAACAAGAGGGCTGCTGCAGCTCTTCACCCCTGAACTAAGAATAGAGTGTTGCCAAAAGATGACAGAATCAAAAACTTGGAGTTGGTGGAAATGAAGAATATGACACACCCTTTTTGTGGGTACTCAGCAAATATAACAGGTCAATATGAAGGTATCTGCACCCTGAATGAAGGTGCTTATTATAAGAGTAAGGAGAGTGCCTGCTCCTCTAATGGTAGCTGGTCAAAGGAACCATAAAACATGAACAGACAGAAAGAAACCTGACCAGTATACAGTAATGTAGATGGTGAAGACTGATGGCAGATCTGATCAATCACACAAATTGGGAAGGATATGTATGTTCTGAAGGTGTTTATTTATTTTTTTTTTTTTCATTTGGGAGGATAAGGCAAGGGAAGGAGAAAAAACATAGAGAGACATAATCCCTGGCCAATTAGTGTTAACAAACAGTAATCAGGGAGGGACAAACCTGGTCAGCCATTCTAATTGGCGGGCTATCAAGAAAGAACAGACAAGCCACAACCTTGCAAAGAGGCTAAGTCACTAGCCATCATGTATGAGAAGTTGTGGTAGAAAAGGGAGACCATAATCCTTTCTCTTAGAAGAGGAAAAAGAAGACCTGAGGAACAACAATCCAATCAGTCTCAACCGTGTGACCAGCAAGATCATGGAGCAGATTCTGTAGGAAACTCTGCTAAGACATGTGGGAAATGAAATGGTTTGGGACAGCTAGCATGGCTTCACTAAGTACAAATCAGTACTAAAGGCAGCCTATGAGAAAGCTGGAGAGGGACTTTCTACAAGGACGTCTAGTGACAGAACAATTATGTAACAGCTTTAGACTGGAAGAGGGCACATGTAGATTAGATATTATGAAAAAATTCTTTACCACGAGGATAACTGGATAACGGAATGGGTTGGCCATGGAGGTAGTAGGTGCCCTGTCCCTGGAAGTATTTTAGGCCAGTTTGGTGGGGCCTTTCAGCAACCTGGTCTCAAGGGAAGAATTCTTGCCTATGGGAGTGGAGGCTGGAACTAGGTTATCTTTATAGGGTCCTTCCAGTGCAGAGCATTCTGTGATTCTCTGCATCCTATGGTTTTATGACTTAAATGAACAACAAGTCTGGGGCTGGTTTTTCTTCATGTTTATTCATCTTTTTATCATTGTTGCAGAAAAAAGGTTCTTAGGTTGGAATTCTGTTTTCTACTTTAATTCCTGAAAAATAACATCTGGAGAGTTACAGACACAGGTGTCTCATCTCAGTGCTACTACAAAATTCATTTAGAATGAAATAAAACTGAGGTTGGCATAATAGCTGACTCAATATTACCTAGCTAAAAATTCATATATGGGAAATTTTAACCCATAAGAGGTTACTAAAAAATTAATAAACAATAGATTTATATCACCCTAATTGATGTAATTTATGTCTCTCTTTCTGACAAGAGGGTGCATAAAAGTTCATTATAATGAAGGAATAGCTAGAAGAAAAAAGGCTAAGTCTTGCCACAGATTTTTAAACTGGTTAATCAGGAAGAAAGGAATCACAAGAACTGTTCCCAGGGATATCAGGTACAATATCTGATCAGGCAAGAAATTGCTGATTTATATTTAACATTTACTTTAAAGTTAGTAAGTGTTCTTACTCATAGTTCACAATCAGGGAACTGAAATAGAATGCTATGTCAAATTTAGCTGTTGATAGCTATTAAATGTGTGACAAGTCACACTTTTACAGTGTTTTCTCTCCCTGACAACAGAGCTCAAGCTGAGACAGCAAAAGTTTGTGGAAATTGTCCAACCTTAAGATTAGTTTGATAATGAAAAGGGAAATATCCACTTTTTCTATCCTTGTGCTATGATCTAAGTAAATAAAAGAAATGGATAAAGGTTTGGTTTTTTCTTCAACCAAGACTAGGACAAAAAGTTGAAATATTTCAGAAACAATCAAAAATTTCAGCACATTTGAACAATGGTGTAAATTAGCTTACAAATTTGCTCTGTCCAATATGCCTTTGGAGTTAAATCTATGACATTCGTTTTGTCCATTTCTTAGTAAATCTCAATTTCTTAGTAAAAGAAATTCTCCATTTCTTAGTAAATCTCAATTATATTTCTGCCACCTAATCATTACTTGACAAATAATTGTATTTTTTTTTATTAATGCAAAGCACTAGTCTTCAAGCTTACATCTGGCCATAACAGGTCATGCTAGAGCCTTTGCTGATTTGAAATAGTCCTGGAAAGCATTTTGCAGATGAAGAGGAAAGGCTCAGCTGCTAGCACTCTAGTTATACAACCTTCATTAGATCTGGTATTTGAAAAATATACAGTAATTTTTCTTTTTGTCATGGACTTTTCTATTATCCAGAAATGCTGCTAGCATTTTCTGTAGTAGTATATCTACTGCCCACTCATGATCTGCCACAAATACTGTTTACAGATTTTATAGGGGGTAATAAATGGCTTCCAAAAGGTTTGTTACTCCATAAGAGTTATCCACCGGTTGATCCCAGGTTTCATTAATGGTTTATTGCCAAATATTCATCTGTAAATAAAAAATACTTTGATTAGTTCTCTAAAATATAAATCCATCACTTTTTCATGATTCCAACAAAGAAAGATGCCATAATGTGTTTCTGAAACCAGTGTTCTTCTGTGCTGTAATTTTTGTGATTTTTATTTCAGCAGGCTATGTCCTTAAAAAAGGCTAGCATGGACAACAAATGCCTTTTTCATCCTTTGTGCTGAGTTATTTGAATTGCACGGATAAAAAAAGTGTGAATACTTTAGTATTTAAAAACTGTTCACACAAATGTATTTCGTCTGCCACAAAAAAAGGGCAGTGGTTGCCTTGGACATGTACAGCTTGATTTTACAGCAAGGGAATTTGTGGAGGGTACTACTCATTAAGACATCAGTTACTGAGCATAAAGCAAATAAGGATTACTCACAGTAAATGAGAAAGGTTATGCTGGAAAATGTCCAGAGTGTAAGAACATTATATCTGTATCTCTGTAGTCAAGATATGTGATGCAAGATGGGAAGGTCAGCTATTCTGTTGTTACTGTTCCAGAATTTGCCCTGTAGTTCTTCACATGGTGCATGTTTGCTTTGTTCATATATGTTTTATGGTCCTGGGGTTTCCAGTACAATCCTGTGCTATTTTTGTTATTGTTCCTTACCATTGCTTCTTACCCTGCATCCCAGGGCTCTATTTTAAATGTTCTTTCTGTCATACCAGACCTATTTGCATCTAAACTACATTTTTAAGGCAACAGTGAATATTTCTATCCACATAAGTCATCTATACATTACTTTTATTATTACCATTTGTATAAACATTGGGGTTATGCCACAAAGCTTTACAAGGCTGAGCAAACGGAAATGAATGCGGTAATAAGTACTTGGTTATTAGAAAATTGTCATTACAGTTAAGTTATAAAACACTCCAAGGCAGGCCAAGAGGAGCTCAGATGCAGCCTGAGGAGCCTTGGCCCACTTGGTGCAAAGACTGGCTTGTAATTAGCCATAGCAGTACTGCATCTATATATCTAAATGGCTCCAGGGCAAGGTGATGCCATCTGGCTTGCTTCCTCTCTGCTCAAGGGCTAGTTTGTTGGCTAGTTCCAGACACATAATTTTTGATTCTCAGTCTAATCCTGGTGCTCAGTGGTAATGTACTAGAAGAACACACTGCCATTGTGGTTGTGACTTTCAGCTCAATGTAGTCAACAGAAATTGAGACTTTTGTGTGGAGGTCCAACAGAGACATCACTTCTTTAGTTCAAAATTCAGCATGCATGTTGTGCCATGGGGTGTTGCTTTACCTCGAGGAAGAACACTGAAGATCTACTTGAGCAAAGCCTAAGCATTGTAGGACAGAAAGGATGAAGGGGACTGCTTTCCCTCCCTTTCAAGTGCAACCATGGACTCTCCATTCATGCTTTATTCTTAAAAGGGTTATTTTGGGAAGGGGATGCTTCTTCTTAGCAAAGAAATCAGGAAGAAAATTCGTGTTCGATCAATGTTGATGATAAGGGCATGAATGCTAAAGCTCATTTGACTGTGTAGATGTATCCATAAGTCTCCCTGCAAGTCCATGTATTTTTGCTTTGACTAGAACTCTGAAATTTTGAAATGTCTGTGACATATAGTCAGTGCTTTGTTGCTCTTTTCACCTTTTAACATCTTTGTCAGACAAGCAGTGCCACATATTTTATATATTTAGTGTATCAAATGTGATAGTGTTATTAAAATTACCCATACATTTCTATGTCCATAAATAATTTCAATTATTGATTTTAATGGTATACCTCCTCCAACTGCTTCATTGCCATTAATTATTCATTCATATTCTTGGATTTCCTGCTGATACCAGCTGAATGAATGAAGAATATTTCCTGTAACATTGCAAAATAATCTGGAAAACAGAAAAAAGTGTGTATATTTTTTTCTACTTTAACAAATGCAGTCTTGTTAAATACATTATATTAGAGGAATTGAAAGGACTCTATCAAATAACTGTGTAACTGGAAATGCATTGTCTTTTATTAATTTTAATAGTGATAAGACAATCTGCCTTAAACAAATGGCAATGGTTAGCACTCTGAAATTCTGGGAATTTTGAGTTTAGAATTCTTGATTTATAACATTTGCAAGAGCACATTTACAAGAGGCTTAGTGATTAAGAAATAAAATTAAATGAGGGAGTGTCCTGAGGTGTATATCTTGAAGAATTTGAAAGACAGAAGCTTATTAGTAGTTAAAGACAATAACATGCAGGAAATGCTAGGATAACAACCCTCAAAAAAAAAAATCTAAATAAACACTAAGAACTATTACCTTTTGCAGTATCCTAATTTTCCAGTCACTCAGATTTAATCATGTTTGCCATCTCTCCCACGACATTTGTAGGTATGAATTTTCCACTGAGAGCAGGAAGGGAAAGGATATCCAGGTCTAGATGTGCAAGATAGCTTTCAGGTAGAGTGCAATAGGCACTATGAGGCACTAGGAAAGAACACATCCCCTCTCATCTGCCCCTGCACCTAACAAGGGAGGTGACAAATATTAGACTAGCATATGGAGGTATAAACAAGATCATGAATCTGCCACCTGCTTGGAAACCTGTGAAAATCTGAAGATTTTAAAGCCAAGAGAAAGGGAACTGAGGAGTTAGGGAATAGACTTGACAGAATCATTTTAATTGGGTTGCCTTAAAACCAACATTCCTGAAGCATAGGCAGAATAGCTATCTAACATCATGGTTCAGCGTTAAATCAAACTACTCACAAACCCCTAATGACACTTGTCAGTTTTGTAGTGTAGCCAGTTATTATTACAAAGAATGTCAATCTACACAGGAAAACCAATTTCCTTATTGATGGAACCAACGATCAAAACTTTTTGGCCTCTCTTAAACAGGAATTTTGGTTGGATTAACAAAATGGTTTGACATAAAACGTTATCAAACCATCTTCCAGAAAATTTCAGGAGTTAGTTTTACTCTTTATTGAATCAAATAGTATGTACAAACCTGCTGCTTTTCAGTACTCTAATACAAATATTGATGCCAAAATGATTTTTGCTACACGTATTTGTAGCTCTGTAGACTATTGTTGTACAGTTATATAGTTCTTAGGTAACTCCAGTATTTATCCTACCCTGATAGACAGAATGACAAAACACATACCAAAAGGCTCCTATCCTATCTTGCTGCTTCTGGGAACAAAGATTAAAACAGTTTCTCATAACACTTTCTCATAATGAAAGAACTATTATAGCTAGTAGCAAGATAGGAGGATTCCAGAAGAGGAGGAAGCAAGGCAGGAATTACCTTTTTACTTGTGTTTCTAACTGGAAATTCTTGTCAATTATGTTAATTTGCTAAACTTATAAAACTGTATTGGCCCTATGTGGGGTGGGCATTTTTCCATATCTGCCCCTGGACGCCTCCAATTGAAGACCAGCTTTTATATTGCCTCCTATACTAATATTGTCTTGAACATGTGTTGTTTTATTTCCAGATCTTGAAGGCATCAATATGGTTGTTCATTTCATGAAGTAAAATTAAAATACAACTCATTTGTTAAATTTCAGAAAACAAGGTTACATTTTAAATTTGGAATGCATTCTTTTCAATAAATTTTACATTCTGCTTTTCGGTATAAAGATTTATCGTATTCACCATATAGAACACAACAGCCATCAATCTTTCCCCAGTTCATCAATTCATCAATACTTTAGCACATTTTAGCACTTTTTAAATCAATTCATCAATACTTTAGCACATATACCCAAAATTCATGCCCAAAATAGTAAGGCTAATTTGAGGATACAGGAAATAAATTTGCAAAAAATCTAACAGTGCAAGAAGCGTACCATAATATTCCACTAACAGATCTTATTGATTTGCTCTTTTGGTAATATATTTTTAAGATTTAAATTTTGACAGTCCTTTCTCTCATATATTTCTCATGAAGTAGTGAGTTTGCCAGGTACACTGCTGTGATGAATGATTTTACAAATCTACTTCTCCACTGAACTGGTCATTTATACAAGTAAAATTTCTTTTGCAGTAATCTCACAGGGTTTCTTTTCCTGCTATAGGTTTTTATTTAACACATTGTAGCTTCTAGTGGTTTTCATTGCAATGCAGTACAGATAGCTGTATGTGAGGACATTTAAGTAATGAACACCATGAAGACCTTTCACTGAAAAAAGGAGACTATCGGGAAGCTGCCTCTGACCACCATTACACTGAATTAAGTTTGCATTTAGTGTCAAGAAAGAAAGTGTCCTTAATCCATTAATTCAGTATAAACATTTCTATTAACTAATCCTTTCAAACTGCAGCAAATGCCATGCTACTTCATCACATCATGTATTTCATGTTCAGGATAATACTTTTGATTTCGAGAAAGTTTTATCCTCTATCTGTACCATTCACTGAAGTGTCTCAAAAGCAATTTTTGGAGGTATTAAAATATATTTGGATTTTCTGATTGTTGGGATTTGGGAGGGAAAGTTGGTGGTGGGTATTTTTGAGGTGCTAGGTGCTCCCCTCCCTCCCTATGTACTGGTACAATTTTGCTTGATTTATCTAAATCCTGTACCATTTTTTTTTCAGGTGACTTAGATCCTGGCAAATTCTAAACATTAAGCAATGTGAACTAGTTTATATATGCACAAAATCTTTGGAAGTCATTACACTTCTCAGAATTTCCACAACTCTTTAAATGGCATTATTTGATATATTGTTTTCCATAATGCATGCAGTGAAATGATTCACAGTTTTTTATCTTTTGTTCAGCAAAGTTAGTATTCTATGAAAAATTTAGATAATATGTGATGTGAGCAACAGTATTTATATAAACCCTGTTGGTGCTGGTGCTGCAGTTCTGAGTCACTTCTTTGTAGCTGGGGGGAAGAAATTGTCCTATGCACTGCATAGATGACCACCACATGATCCCAAGGGGACCCCAGGCACTTCTTTTCCTTGAACCAGGGTAAAACACTCCAGTTCTGTTTCCTGAGTTGCCCAGTCTTAGAGAGACAGTACAACAGGTTGCAGATGATGTAGAGTAAATACAGAATATAATACACATGTATTTTGGGTCACCTTGGTCTCCTAAGACAAGGGCCAACTATGTCCTAGGGTGCATCAGGGACAGCATCATGAGCTGGACAAAGAAGGTGACTGTGCTGATCCACTCTGCACTGCTGTGGCCTCACCTCAGGTCCTGTGTGCAGTTTTGGGCACCACAGTACAAGAAGGACACCAAAATATTGGAGTGTGCCCAGAAGAGAAAGGCCTCGAGGGAAAGAATTATGAGCAGCCAGTAATGTCATTTGGCTAGTTCAGCTTTGGGAAGAGAAGGCTGAGGGCTGACCTCATCTCAGAGTACCATTTCCCAAAGAAAGGCAGTGGAGAGTAAGGTACTGATCTACTTTCTTTGGTCATTGGTGATAGGACAAAAAGAAATGGAATGAAGCTGTCTCAGAGGAAGTCCAGATCTGACATTAAGAAAAGATTCCTCCCTAAGAGGGTAGTCAGTCACTACAACAGGCTTCCCAGGGAAGAGGTCTGTCATGGTAACAAGAATGTCAGAGCCCAAGGAACATCTAGACAACGCCCTTAGTCATAAGATTTATTTTTAGTTAGCTGGAAGTTAGGCTAGAAGATCCTTATAGTCCTTCCAACTTAAGATCTATGATTTTATGAAACTTATCATAAATTAAGAACCATTCTAAACAGGTATTCTTTATATACACCCTTTGCTCTGGAGACAGTTTAGTAGTTTGTGTGCAGACCAATCCATGGTGAAAGAGACAAAGATCTACTCTGAGCAAATTTAATTTATGATCAGAGACTCAGCTGACTTCACTTAGCTTGTGTGTTACAGACATTTTAGCCAAGACAATTCTATCCATACACAGAGTACATAATCATAATAATTAAAGTCTTCTCAGCTAACTTTAGTCAGCCAAAATTGAGTCATGTAGGATGGGATTCCTTTGCCTAAAGATAAATATCTAGTGCAAATTGAGATGCCCTACCATATGCTGTGTGGCCTTCCACTGTCACATCAGAAGTATGTAGATCTTCTATCTGCTTTTTGTCTCATCTGTCCTATGCAGATATCTCAGATATTGTAGAACTTTTAAGGGGGAGTATGTTTAGACAGGTAAATTACAGAATAAAAGTAACTGATAGCTTTGTAGAATCCAAAGCCTCAGGTAGACTCAGTTCATTGTTCACAGGTAGGAGCCTTGCCCCATGTGAAATGTCTTAACTAATCAAAGCTTTTGCAAAGGACTGAAATAAATGCCAGAGCATGTCCAAGGGACCTCTTCAGTAGGTCATAAACTTGAGATTTACTAACTAAACAGTAGATATGTAAGCTTGAGCAACTGAATGAAGTCCTGAAGACTGGAAATCCAGTGACTAAATGAGAATCAAAATGCTGAATGTGCATAGATATTTAAAATTAGGTGAAAGATGAGTCATATTCATATTCTAAGCCAGCTGTTTGGGTTACCTGTATAATCAGTGGAGACATTGTGGCATCTGGAATTGCACATCTCTTAGGGATGCACCTCTTTCAGGGATTGTTTGGAAGTGCTTCTGCCTACTGACTAAAATGTGGAAGAAGAAATCCAGCTAAGATTAATGAGCTGAGAGATTGAATCCAACTTCAAGTGCATGAGGAAGTGTGAGTTTTTCCAAACCTAGAATTTAATTGCCTAAACACAGGGCCCAGTTGCATTTGCCATGTCCTAGAACATATTATAGATATTGCACACAACCTGCAGTAAACTTGGATATTTCTCAATGAGCAGGTGGTAATCAAGATACCCCAGGTTATCCTAAATTGTATTAGATGCCAGCCAATATTAAGGCATCTGAACTGATTTCCTACACTCCATTTAAAATCAGATGTCCTCATGAAACTAGAAAGATATGGCATAGATATAAGTCCTGCCCTATTTGAACAAGTTTCAGGTTATGTCACACCAAAAATATTTTTCCTTTAGCATGTAATTAATGATTTTGATTGATACTCTTGGAGCCTATTTGATAATCTTTGAAATTTCAGTTTAGGACTGTTTATTCTCATAATGCATTTGGAATATTTATTGTCCTTTAAAAAAAAAATAGTCTTTTTTTTTTTTAGCATAGTGTGGGCAGGAATTACGTGCAAATTCCAATGGGTAGTC
>VXBR01011320.1:748531-794793 GCA_013400215.1 Cisticola juncidis
TGATTTACTCCTATTTTTTAATTTGTAATAGAATTTTTTTGTGATTAGTTATAGCATTTCGCATTGTCCTCCTCATGTTCCCTCACTCCCTCCTTCTCTTCTTTCCTCCCTCCCTCCCTCCCTTCTTCAAAGAGCTCTCCTTAAAAGTTCTAGTGACATAACATAAGAACAGAGTTGTGACTCCTTTGCCAATTTTCCTTTTTATTTGAAATAAAAGCAAGTGGTATTTTTTTCCTTTTTTCTCTTTCTCTTTTTTTTTTTTTAAGTTAGAGAAAATAATCATTGCAGAATGTCCCTTCATGTAACATAGGGTCATGTATAATACCACAGCTAATAAAGGATGTCAAGGCAACAGGAATAAAAGCAATAGAAAAATCAATTGAGATTGCTTCTGCATCTTCACACAGAACTCACAGGACAGAACATTCTTTTTTAAAAATAGCTTGGTGAAGTTAACTTTCAGGTTTACCTAAAAAGCCTTAACCCTTCTTTCTATAAAAGTTTTAATGTTATTCCTTATATAACAGGAAAAAAGTATTATAATAATTATATTATATTGTCTGCACTATGCATTCATTTCACTATACAAATTCTTGTATATTTGTTTTATTCATACATACACACATGCAAATAAACAGTGAACATGTAAATGCTCCCATAATGACTATTTTCTCTACTCTGTAAAAAGTTCAAAAGTAGCACCTTACTACATGCTTTATTTTCACAGTGGTCTTCTCTAAATACACTTCTGAAATGTTTTGAAGTGTATAGAACCTGAAACTATCTATTTATCGATCTATTGATCTATTCTATCTAGAAATACAAGCAAGATAATTGTAAATATTCTAGTACTGCTTTGTCTTAGAATATAAAATTCCTACTTACTTCTATGTACTTCCTTCTCTTAATCATGAATTGCTAATGTCAAATGAAGTGTCACAAGAACAGTTGACGCAAAGATTGATCATGGAATAGATTTCCAAATTATAATTGTTCAAGATTCAGACTATGGTATTGAATAATAGCAGTCCAGGAGTGGTCGGTCTTAAGACAATTCAGCCTTTTTAATTAGTCACTCATTTCAGATCAATGCAGTGTTAAGTTTTTTTCAGTTTACCATTGACATTGTGATCAGTTTTAAAGAATTTGGAAATACAAGCTCAGGTTTTAAATTTTGGCATGGGGATATAGTACAGCTAGTGTTGCCTCTAAGACTACTAGGATAATGTGGCAATTATTAAAATTTCTTAAGGCTTTGGGATAGTCCAGCTGTGTTCTGTATTTTTATTTTTGCTCTCTCCTCAGAACATCAAAACAACATTATTTGTAACTTCTATGCTACAGCGTAGTCATTTGCTAGGACAGATAATGGCTCATATCATTTTTAGCTAATTTTTCTGGTGAAAGTGCTATAGCAGAAGCAGTATGGCAAAAATTTGCATAGGTTTTTCCCTCCTTCTAGAACAAAGTGTTTCTTATGCATGAAATTTTCAAAGGGCTAACTTAAAAAGGTACTAATAATGATATGTACAAGTTCTCTTTTCTAGTCATCAGGCTAGAGAACAGAACTGGGCAGCACAGTGAGACATAAATACTGTGAATAAGCTCTTTTTTGGCTGTTTTGTAAACTGACAATTGCCTAAAAACTGGAACGATGTTCTACATTTGACTCATTCATCACACAAGAATGAATTCTTGTAAAATTGTACCTAATAGACAAGAACACCACAGCTCACAGTTAGAAGCCTTTTACAAACTAGTAACAGGCTTTTCAAGTGACCTCAAACACTCATTTGTGACAGTTCCTTACAGAATTCACTCTGGTTTTAGACATTTCTGTAGGAGGCCATATTGAGAAAATGTAATATTTTTATAATTTGCATCAAAATTACTTCAAAGGTCTTGTTTTTGAAACTCATCCTCTGCGTTAGATTACCTAAAGATGAACACATCCTAGGCCTGCAAGCATTTTCTGGGAGACTCAGGATATAACTGAACTCACACAGAGGTGAGCTCTGATTATTTCTTGCATGCAAGAGACACAAAATTTTGTAAATTCTGAATACTTTTTATCAACCAAAAGGAGGCAAATCTCTCTAAGTATATAATTTCTTCATATATTAGCATGCACTGGGCAGGCCCACCACATTTTTTCTCAGAAAGGCAATTTTAGTAATCCAAAATCCATCTTAGCTATTATACATCTTAGTTATTTGCATGGAATACCTATATTACCATAAAGATTTTGGGACTTCATATTTCCCTTCTCTTTTATTCACTAGAGATTTTGTCTGTGCTCGTTTCTGCTTTTGTAGACTGCGACAGAATGAGAAAGCACATGTTGCAATGCACAAATGACAAGCTTGAGTTTTTGCCACAAGTTGATAAGAAGTCATGAAACATAAATTAACAAATTCAGATGATCACAGCAGAGGCAAAAAACTCTACATCTAAGGTTGAGCATGTACAAGTTTCTCATGCAAACAACTCCTCACTTTGTGAAGAAAGCAAGCATTGTAAGGTGCTTACTGTCAAGATAGGTCAATCAAGGCACAATTAGCTCTAATTAGCAATCCCGCAGGCTATTAAAATTGTTTACCTTCTGTTGAGATAGGCACAAAAAGGTACATAATTTTTCCCACTTGTGAAAACATCAAAGGAAAGTATTTCCGATCTGAACCATGAAACCAATTATAAATGAGGACAAGCACAGCAGTGATATCAACAGACTTTAGGAAACCATTTGTTTTGCTAATTGCAGCATTTGAGCTGGCTGAGGGAATGCATAATGTTCTTCCTATGAGGGTCAGAATAAATGGGTCCCAAATAATTGGGACTTTTAAATAAAAAATTTCACAAGGACAGAGGAATCAAAGGACAACTCTCAGGTTTTCTTACAAGTTCTATAGATATTTCAATTCTTATCTCAATGTTTGAGTAAAGAGGTAGAATGGTAATAATTTTTTGCTCCAATTCAAGTACATAAATAGCCTTGTTTTCAAAAGGAGAAGAGTAGAATAGATCAGTGCCTAGATCTTGTTAATTTTTTTAAAAAGCTAACATATAATAGAAAATTCAAATATAAAATGAAAAGGCTAGAGAAATCCATAGTTTTCTCATCTCAGTTTTTTTTAAATTATATTTTCTATAGAGAAGAAAGCAATCTTCATAAAAAAACAATGAACATGGATTTTACAAGTTAAAATTTTACATGACATTGCATTAGAATTGAATTTAGGGAGAAAAAACGTTTTAGCTTCTTTACTAAATGAGGAAGAAAGTGTTGCACTAAATCTTGCTTTAGGTGAAGATAATTTCCTGCTCTGATAGACCTTTTTTAATTGTGCTTAGGTGCTACTAGCAAGAAAATTATTTAAGCAACGGTTCTAAACGTATCCATGAAACTGTGTAAACTGTACTTAAACGGTAAACCACACAAATAGCACTCCTCTGGTTGCATTAAATGTACTTGAATATGTTCAGAGCAGGACAAGAAAGCTGGTGGGAAGACATGTCTGGTGAGGAGCATCTGCAAGCTCTGGCTTTGTCTAGTTTGGAGAAAAGGACACTGAGTGGTAGAAGTGGAACTGAAGGTGCTGATTTCTTCTCCCTGAAATACAGCGTAGGAACAGCTCAAAGCTGTACCAGGGGAGGTTCAGACTGGATATTAAAAACATTTCCTTATCAAGAGGGAGGTCAAACTCTGCAACAGGCTTCCTAAAGGGGTGGTAGATGCCCCAAACCTGTCATTGTTTAAGACGCATTTGGACAATGCCCTTAATAATATGCTCTAAATTTTGGTTACCTCTGAAGTGTTCAGTAGTTGGACCAGATGAGCATTGTAAGTTATTTCCAACTGAAATATTCTGTTCTGTTCCATTCCATTCCATTATTTTTTTCAGGTAAATGTGCAATCACCTACTCCATATTTGTGTTAGTAGATTAGATTCACCAGGAAGTTTATTACTGTTTATTATTATTTTAGTTCAAATAAATGCAATTAAAGCTGTTAGCAGTCCATTAGAACTGCAAAGGGAAACTTTAATTTTAATGAAGTTCATAATTTGTCTTTCAATATTCAAATAATATAAAACCATATGTTTGGTTCTTCATTACACATTGCTCTTGGAGAATGAAAACTATGAACTGCATTTCTAGTTACCATTAAAAAGTTATTCATTTGATTTTTTAAAAATTATATTAGTGTTATTTGAGAAATAAATCCACTTTAAAAATTCACCAGTATTTAGATCATCCCACTGTGCATGTAGAAAACATCATTAAAGCCACTAGATTTCATTCTTTGCATAACACTACCTTGGCTAAGAGAATTGTTAGGCTTCATCTAACATGATGTATGGCTGCTTATTTCTTTTTAATTAAAATAATACAATCCAAAAGCATTCTAATCCCTTATACCCCTGACATAAATGAGATTACCCATACATTTCCCACATACTGGATTAACCTGCCTCTCTAAATGCATGCTCATCAGAAGAGAGCAATCATGTTAAAGTATTTCATCCAGCCTCTCTAAAGCTGCACAGGAAAAGATGGGGCTTATAATGAGACCACAAGATTTACAGATATGAGCTACAGCAGACCAAGAAGGTAGTAAAAACAACAATGAAAAAGAAATCCTGAATCCTGTATTTCTAAATCAAGTAACCTGACAGCTGATTACATGGAGGAAGGTGTAGGTCAGGAATTTCTGGTTATCGCAGCTCAGGCAATATGGTACACGGAAAGAAACAGCCTAGACCGAACAGTCCAGGCTTTTGAAGATGAATTCCTAATCCATTAATTCTACACAGAAGCTCATGGGAAGTTAATGAAACTCAAAAACATCCACTGCTAGCATAAAAGTGCAAATCCTGCTGTTTAGACTGCTGACTGAAGTGGAATGCAACACTGTTATTTTCATCTATATGTAAGTTTTGTGTTGGTGAAAACTAAAATGCTCCGAGTAGATCTGACCCCTAATAATCATGTTTCAAAAGGTGTACCGAAACCACTACGTTTAGCTTATCCTCTGAAGTCAGATTTTTGAGGTATGAACAGTAAGAACAATAAATAAATTTCTCCTTCTCTGCAGACAATTGGAATTGTTTGCATAAAATGCTGTGTATTTCATATAACCAGACTGAATTGAACAGAATCTCTTCCTGCCTTGTATCACAGCCCTATATTTAAAGATGCTGTAAAAAGCACTTGCCGGACATGGTTAACATTTCTGTAATATAAATAGGAAAGTTATCATTATTCTCCTTCTGGGATTCTGACAGAAGTAAAGAAAACATGACTATTTAAATCTATGGCTATTGTCAAGGTCAAATGGTGTTGAAGCTTCACAATGTTGAATCCTTCCTTAATTCTGAGTTATAAAATTTAAAATTTGATTTAAAATTTGGTCAAAATAAAATCTGTATAATTACTACAAATAGGGCAATAAAGAGGATTTTTTTGTTTTTGTTTTGTTTTGTTTTGGGTTTTGTTTGTTTGTTTGGTTGCTTTTGGGGTTTTTTTTGTTTGGAGCTAAATGAATGGCTTGGTCCTCTTTGCAGAAATAAGGACAAGAAAAGACAAAGAAAAAGCTCCAGAATTCTCACCCTGTTTATTTTTAAAACAATTCTTTTTTGCCATTTACCTACCTTTTCCTTACTTCAGTAGAGACTGTATGCTGAGGTTGCTTCTGGTACTAATGTACTTTGAAATAGGCTCTCTTAGTGTGGTCAATAAATAATTCAAGCCTTGTAATCCAATTAGAAAATAGTAATATGTACAAATATATATATTAATATTTATATGTTATATGATTATAATTAGAACTATTGCTTATTCTCTGTAGTCTAATAGTAAATTTCAAATATGAATCTTAGCTTCATACCATACAACTAGTTGCTGAGATAACATTGATTTATGACTTTGAAAAAGAACTATCAAAACATAATTTTAAAATATAATATAATAAAAATCAATTCTTTCTGAAATTAGCAGATTCAGGGGCTTCAGCTGAACTGTTTTATAATAAGGTTGAGAAACTAGTTAATCTAATGAGAAATTGTTACTCGTAGGAGTAAGGAAATGAGGCTTGCTGAGTGGGAAAAACAAAAACTAGGGCAATTGCACGATTTCCACCAAAACTCAGTCTTGAGAATAAAGGACAGGTAGAACCTATGTAAGTCATCATAATAAAACTTTCTTACAAAAAATATTTATTTTGTTATCTTGATCCAGAAATCAATTTGTTTTTTTGGTTTTTGTTGTTTTGTTGGTTTTTTTTAAAGGAAGAGTTTCCTATCACATGAGATAGCTGAGGTGTTAAATCACAAAAAAAGGGACAAAATACTGAAACACTGAAAGTCTTGGGAACTCCAAAGTTACTACTCAGAGTAGTTACTGCATAATTAATCTGAAAATGAGATACTGCAGCTAGCATCACTATTATTTTTTAACTGTCAGTGTATCAAGATTTATCTAAAATAGTAATTGCACATACTGTATAATTCTACTACAGAATTTACATGGTAATATTGCAATACAAAAGTATCCAGTAAATTTTATTATTGTTATCTTTACAGTGAATAAATTATTACTACCCAATGTTTCCAGATATTTAATTCATTTGGATTCTTTTTTTTTTTTAATTTGTTATTATGAAATACCTTTTTCTACTACAATAAAAATAGTATCAGTTCTTCTAAATAAGAGATACAGTTTTTATGGAATATTACCATGATTTACTTCTCCTGAGTTTAAAAAAAGTCAGCTTCCACCCATGAGATTCCTTAAGTCTTCAGCTGAAGTATGCTGATGCATTTATAATCCTTAATTACAGTTTTATAATAGATAAATCCTTGGATTATAGCCACAGGTAAGAAAATCTGTTTCTCCTGGTGAAACACTTTGATCTGAACACTTAATGTAATGCAGCTTTCAATTCCCAGAGTAGGAAAATTCTGGTGGTGTTACTCAGAAAATGCAAAAATTTGAGTTCTTTAAACACGTGTTTTTTTATCAGCTAATGTTACTCCAAGGAGAAGGCAAGAAATGCCCTATTTGTCCTTGATTCTATAAACACTCTTGTAATCTACATTCTCTGGCCAGATTTAACAAAATATTGTGATGGTTATTGAGAGGAAGAGGATAAAATTTAAAAAAACAGTTATTCAGTATCTGGTTTAGTTGCATAAATTAGGCTGCAGCCAAGGAGAGGTAGATTTGTACTGCTGCCCACACTATCAATGACGGATTTTCTCCCCATATTGAGGAGGGAAACAAGATCACCATTCAACATGTTCCTGTGTCTTTTTTGAATGTTCAGGTTTTTTTCGACTTTAAGCAACTCTTCAAACTCAGTTATCAATGACCAAGTACCTCCAAATTTTGCTACCCAAATTTAGCATATTTGTATATTTTGGGAAGGTTGGGAAGAGAGGAGGGAGGGTTTCAAGTTATGAGAGCTACTGTTTAGTTCTGTTGTCACTTGGGGACATGGTTTAGTGGTAAGCATGGCAGTGGGAGGCTAAAGGCTGGACTCAATGATCCTAGTATACGAATAAGATTTTTCTGACTGTAACAATTCCATGATTTTATCTTTCTGCTCTCAAGTGTTTGTCATCATAGTATTTTTCGAACATTGAACCAGAAGGGGTAAAAACTCTTATGACACAACATCCTTTTGGATTATGCTCCATATAGACACAAAAGATCCCATCAAATTTTGTTCTATTAATCTGCTTATCCAAAATGAGTAAAATTTCTTAAACTGTCTTCCTAATGCTGTGTGTTATAAATATTGCTTTAAAATGCATTGACTATTTGATGTTCAAATAATTTATTTGAACATCAGCTATGCACTTAAAAGTAGTTATAGTAATCTCCTTAGTCAAATGTTTGTCACAAATAGGAAATTGTTCAATTTTACAAGATTGATGGAAAATTGAACTATAAAAGTCTATCCACTGCAATATATCATTATTTTTGCATTGAAATGAATCTTTAATTACTAAGTAGTCTTTGGAAACAGAAGACTTAATCATTTTAATGACAATTACATAAAATAGAATTTGCAGAAGAACATTTGTAAGTGTTCCATTTAAGTCTGAACCATCTTGTCTTAAGAAGATATTCAGCTTTAAAAAGGCATGGGTTATACTGTCACTAACTGCAGTATCCAATAATAAGATTTTGGCATTGGAATATCACTATCACTATTTAATATACATTAAATATACATTGAGATACATAGCTTTTTCTCTTTCTTTGCAGTTCTCACACCTCAGGATTTGTGGTTGATGATTTATTTTTCCTTAGTTGCTAACATTAGTTGCTTACTGTTACTTTCCTACCACAGGAAATTATTCTTAACTATCAGTTTCTTTATGAACTACTTATTTTCAGGCTGTTTCCCCCACCTTCTCAAAAATGTCAGGTTTTGCAATTGAATTAACTTAAAAGTTTTGACTTTTGCAGGGAATGACAAGTCTTCAGTGTCCTTTCAATGTAATTACTGGATGGGTAGGTAGCATAAGATAATACATCCCTTTTACTAACATGAATTGTAGATGACAAAAGAATTCCTCCTCAGAGAATTTCTTTCTAAATTACTTTCAGTTCATTCATTACATAGGATCTTTGTTCAGGAGATGTGTATGACAGCTGATTAAAAAATCCCCTCCCGATTCCTTCTTATTTAATTTCAAGAACATTAGATCCAGAAAGGGGCAATAATTATTTCAGCTGAACCCGAACAGATTTCAAATCTTAATTATAGACTATGGTACACACCCCTGTCTCTCAAACAAGGAAGGAATATGAATGTTTTGAAAACCCATTGCCAATCTATTTTTTCCTATTTACTGACATAGTAGATACTGTGACCACCTTTCTGAATATTTAAATTATAATTTATCCAATGTTTATAATGTAAAGCATGCATGCCATCTGGATGTTTTCATGTCATCCTTCAAGCTGAATCAATATCATTTGCTTAGAACAGTTGTCTCAGCATACAGATCACTCGAAATGTGAATGGCAGAAGTGTAGGAAATGACAGCTTTGGATCATGTAGCTCAGCTGCTCCAGACTTCAAGCACATCCTGTCTGATTTTTTTTGTTCAGATTTTTTTTTCCTAAGCTGAAATAAAATGTTTTCTCAGTTCAGTAGGAATATTCTTACACATGTATTGTGTGCAAAGAAATGAGAAATAAGGTCATATTTCCCACCAGTTGGGGGTGGGTGTAGACCAAACTCCTGACTATTCTAATGCAAGTTGGCCTGCGTGAGAAACTCTGAATTTAGCATTAATAATTTATTTGTTTCCCAATAAAAGTTCTCTGTAATGCTTAAATGCCGATCATTCCTCTTAGCTTTTCCAATAGAATCCACAAATCAGTGCAATATTCAATAACTTAAGGTATTTTACTAGATCTACAGCTTAGTAGCAAGTGCAATTTTTTGAAAATAATGATTAAATCTCACTTCTAACTAATAAGCCCATAAACTAATCAGCTAGTCTGCATCTGTGAATATCATATTACTGGTTTGCCTTTGAGAAGAGTAGAGGATATTTGAAAAATCAATCATCTGGAGTGCTGTATTTGTCTATTAATAAGAGTATCACATTTTGATGAGGTTACAGACTTTTTGTACTAACTGAAATTGATGATAAGTGAGGCCATTCAAAGGAGATAATTCTTGAGTTTCATTTAGGGAAGTGGTACTCAACTTTTTACAGCTGAGGAGTATGCAGCTGCTTAGGAAGGTTTCTCTGTGATTTCTTTCACACTTTTAAGTTCCTATGTCAAATTAATTCCTTTTTTTGTTGTTGTTTCTTCTTCACACATTAATTGCTAATATTTTTCTCAGCAGATACCACTCTTTCTGATGTTTAACACCAGAAGTACTGCATGGATTGCAAATGAATTTTCCAGAGATCTTATGTATCACAAAGAGAGTTGCAACAACCCAAGTCTTGTTTTCATTTTACTTTTTTTTTTTTTTTTAATGCTTATCTAGACCTAAAACTCTATTATAAACAAAACTTTTTCCTGAGTTATCTTATGTTTATGAAACAGATAGCTGAGACCATGCCTGGAGTACTGTATTCTAGGTCTGAGCTCCTCAGTACGAGGCAGACACGGATACATGAGAAATGAGAGTCCAACAAAGAGTCACAAAGATTATGAAAAAAATGAGGAAAGGCTGAAGGAGCTGAGACTCTTCAGCCTAGAAAGGGAAAGGCTCAGGGAGATCTCATCAATGAATGCATATAAATACCTGAAGGGAGGTTGCAAAGAAGATCATGGAATCATAGAATAGTTTTGGTTGGAAGGGATTTTAAAGGCCATCTAGTCCAACTCCCCTGTAATGAGCAGGGACATCTTCAACTAGACCAGGTTGCTCAGAGCCTCATCCAACCTGATTTTCAGAATTTCCAGGGATGGGACATCTGTCTCTCTTGTCAGCCTGTTTTGGTGACTCACCACCCTCACTGTTAAGACATTCATCCCCATGTCTATTCCTTTTTAGTTTAAAACCATTATCCTTTGTAGTACTCCATCTGCACTTTCATTCCCTGCTCTTTTAACAAGGAAAAAGAGCAGTGTCATCTTTCTCAAAACTGGTTCTTGAATTCTCCTAAAGGCTGGTTCTCTTCAGGAATCATCCCCATGCAGACCTCATGTCACCTGTACAACAAGACTTCTCAACAGAAGTCAAGATCCCAGTGGGCAGGCAGGCCTGTACTGTAAGTAGAGGTTTTCACAGAAACAGTTATGTTGGATGAATTGTATTTGGAATAATGGTCTAGAGAGGCACCTTTGTGTAACAGCTGGATCATAAAATTTTATATAGAAAGTCTGACCACAGAGAAGAATGTAAATAAGGTCCTTATGTATCTATTACCTTAATAACCTTTTTTCTTTCTGTTCCATAGATGGTCATGTACTCAGCAGGATTCTTACAGAAATTGACACAACTGTCTCTTAAATTCCCTCCAAGGCAGCCGTTTGTACATACTCTGTTCAAAAAAGTTTCTAATAAGACTTCTGCACAGTAACAATTGTTGCTAGAGCTGTCCTGGATTGCCATATACTTTGAACCCAGACTGTATATCCTTTTTTCTCATTTCCTGCTTCACAGAAGGAGGTCAAGAAGAACACGGATGGAGACAGAAGGTAGCTATTAGCAGCCAGCTCTGTGTTAAAATTGCAGGGTAAGGTATTTGCAGTGTGCTGTCAAGAGTTGTTCCCAGCAGTGTTTTTAAGTGTGAATGTGAATATATAGGAAGAAAGCGCTGTCAAATATGTTAAGGTCTCTATGTTACTATTGCCAGTTATATTCTAGCTAGAGAGAGTTATATACAGCGTTCACAAACACAGAATACTATATAAATATGTAACATATTTTTGTCAAGTATAAACACAGCAGACAAAACCTATAAGCTATGTCTTGTAGGCTTTTTTTAAAAACAGGTTTAAATGGTCTGCAGGTTTAAAGGGGAAGGTCCCTCTATCACTAATATTTTGGAATCCAGTGAGTACTACTTAATTCTTACTTTTATTATTTCATTAACAACTTGAAGAGAAGAGTTGAAAATTATGTATTCTGATCCCCTTTCTGTTGCCCTGGTTTTTCTGAGTTTTTTTAAAGCCTTCTACTTGTTCATAAGATAGAGTCAGTTCTTTAGTTTCTGTACAATATTAAGGGTCAGTTTTTCACTTTCTCACACTTTGGAACATATAAAACTTTTCTTGTTTTTGTTTACATATTTCTAGCCTGAAATAATGTTGGTTCACACCTGGTCTGGCCAGTGGGGTGAAGGAGTAGTAACCGCAGAAGCCAATCCATAACCAGACCCACAAATGTATAAAAATGGAAGAAATAAACAGTCTCACCCTCTTTTTGGGGAGCAGCTTTTCACTGCAAACCTCCTGCTTCCGTGTTGTTCTTTCGTGTGCCTTCTAATGCCTTTTGGTTTTATTATCAAAAAAAAAAAAAAAAAAAATAAAAAAAAATTGGAGATGTCAAAGAAAATATTCAGCTGTTTACAAGTTCCGTCATTTGATAGAGAGTAAAAATTACTTTAATTTCCTTTTGAATCATAGCCAAGTGGACTTCTTATCTCCTCTGGAGACCTTGTAATGACTCTGAGATCTCAATGTTAATACTCTTCCTTTCCTCCTTTCTTACTTTCTTTCTGCCTTTCTTCCTTTCTTCCTTCCTTCCTTTCTTTATCTTTTTCTGTAGTTCTGTGCATAGAATAACATGCAGTGGCATAAGAGCTCAACAGAATGATTCTTAGAGGACAAGGAGTATCCACATTGTATACCCTGGAACATAGCATAAAAGTGTGTAAGAATGTTTAAGGGTGCAAAGTCTGCCAGAGGAGTGGAGGGAACTGCAGAGGGTAGAGGAAACTAGAGTTAGTGTAATCACATTAATTACCCTTCTGCTGCAGCAAAGAATAGTTGAATCAAACTATTCTTGTTACCATATTAAAACAAACTTGGACTTTCAAAGTCCCAAACAGAGGCAAGGAGAGCAAAAAGAACCATCACAGATAAGTAAGAATCTCAAATTAAAGGTTTTGTTGATTGTCTAAAAGATAGTAGTGTAAATGTGTCACAAAATCCTTTTTTTATTGTCTTGGTTTAAGACAAGTTAAGGGGTGGACACTCCGAAATAAGTTACTTCCCTTTTAGTTTTAATCAATCCCTTTCCACCAATAATGAGAAATAAATAGGAGTAGATATAAGTTTACTAAAAATTCCCTGAAACAGTAACAGGAAAGAAAAATAATCATAATAATCACAAGTTACAAAGAACAAAGAGAAACTCAAAATGGTGGAGAAATTCCTCACCCACGATGGTGCCCGCTGAGACAGCTGTGTGGGAGGACAAAGACAAAGACAGTGGAAGTTCTTCTCCCTCTTACCTCTCCAGCAGTGGCAGCTCAGATGGCAAAGGCAGCTGGCATGTTCCAGAGGCTGAAATTCAGTGAACAGCCGAAATGCATGGAGGGACTTCCTCTTGTCCCTAGCAGAAGCAGCAGGCAGCCAGCAGGGATGACTCTGACTCTGTGCCTTTTCTGTTCTGATGGGCTCTGCTGGCGGGATGGGGCAACACTCTGGAGTGGCTGTAGATTGGTACTCATGGAATTTGCCATGTAGCAATTCAGGACTGCAAAATGCAACCTCTTGGAAAAGCTTGCCTGAAGCAATCCCCTAAAAAAAAAAAAAAAATCACAAACACACACATGCACACAAAAAACCACAACAAACACCCAAAAAAAAAAAAAAAGAAAGAAAAAGAAAACAACAAATAAAAGCCTCTACCCTCACCACCTCACCTTTCGCTCCCTGTAGAATGAAAGAGAAATAGCAAGAGCCAAGAGGAAACAGAGATTCTGACTTGAGTGCCCCAGCCTTAAAAACATTTGTACAAGTCAGCCCCACAGTTCTGTTCATGGCTGCGCTGCCGCATCTTAACAAGACACTAACAGATAAATAAGTGCACAAATAATAATAAATTGGAGCACAGATAGGTATGCAATACAATAACATTTTGGGTTACCCAGGATGTTTATAACTTTATAATTAGAAGCTATGATTTTTTTTCCTTTGAAACTAAAACATTATTCCAAATAGAATTAACCACAGATGGTGCATTACTTTAATTCTTCTACCTTCTGAGAGTACAGCAACAACACATGTCTTTCCTTTATAATCAATGAAAAGGAAAATTCCTGTCACTTCACTTCCTGAGTAATCTTAGAAACCTCTCATTGGCAAAGCTGTTTTTCCTACTGAGTGAAAATGCAGCATAGACTTCTGAGTTCTTTCAAAAATCCACGGTAAGATATAAGCAACCCCATCCTAACCAGGTAGTAGGACTGATCAGAAATGTAGAATAGCTTAGTACCTGTAAAGTAGTAAAGGCATGACTGCCTTCCCTCTCATAAGGTGTGCAGTTAGGTGACAGATATAACTGCCAGATCCTTTATTTAAAGCTTCCACTAAGATGGCATATATTAATTAATGCCAACTGAATTAAAGAAATCCAAATATCATAGAACAGAAGTGTCTGTTTGCTAATGCACTTTTGTATATTATTCCCTTAATGAAGAAAATTATTAAATTAAATTATGCTTATTCTTTCAAAAATATCATTCTATTCAATTCATATTACAAGCTTCACCAAAAACAAGGCTTGATTATGAAGCTAATTAAAGTCTCATTAGATACACAGAGAGGCTATCTTTGGCTACAGAACTATAGTCTAACAACTGTTTATATTGCTGTCTAACTTGAAGCATCATGTCATCTTTGCCATATCTTGCACAGCTTTAGCACTTAAACATCTGAATACGGTATCTTTAAATGTTATATTTTGAAAATAAAAAATATATCTTAACAATTATGTGACGAAATTACTCCAAAATACAGCTGTTTTACATCAAATATTTATTAAGATATCTGGTTAAGATATCTGGGTTTTCTTTTTTGGAGGGGGAGCAGTGTAATATGCATGGAAGGAAGGGGAAAGCTAGTTTGATAAGACGGAGCCCCATAATTCTAAGAATTAAATGCCTTATTGGAGTTCAAGCCTATCCTCATTTTCAGAGGTAACATTCCAATATAACTGTATTTTATGCACTCTTTTATGGATAAATGCACAGAAGAGAGGAGATATATAAAAATAGGAAGACCCAATCTCTCAGGGACATTAACAGAGAATAGGTCAGATAGTTACGTCTAAAAAGCTGATTCACTGCTCAGTCCATTCAGATTGACTTTTTGCAAACAAATTATGTTAAAAGGTACGTGTACATTTTTTTCCCAACTAATCAACATTAGAAATTTCAGTTTATGATGACTTGAAGTTTCAATAGTATAGCTGGCTAACTGGTGAATGTACTCTTTAGATATTAATAAATCTCTGTTGAAAATCATCAGTGGATTGACAGTGTTTACAGTGAGTAGTGCAGGTGCAAAGCTGAGCTGTGTCAGCTTAGACTCATGATACTTCCATGGCTCTCTTGCTTGAAAAGAGCACAACAGGCCCTCGCTGTTTTTTTTTTTTTTTACCAACAAAGCTATGGAGTGTCAGACAATTTTTGAGTGACTTCTCTTTCAAGGCAACCCCATTATAAACTAACATTACTGAATGTTTAGCTGCTATTAAAGTGAAAATGTGAATTCAAGTAGTTCTTTCCTACCCAGCAAGGATTTCAATAAAATGTGATGCGTGATCTGAACCACTCCACAACCCTAGGGAATCAGTGACATTTGTACAGGCACAGGAGTCATGCAGAGAGACCGTAAATATCATCCAATAGCAAAGGTGAGTTTGACTGAACTTTGTAAATTAGATATTATTGCCTTTGTTAAGTTCAGTAGGTGAAGGGAAGGAAGAACAATAATATTTTTATTAAATTTTACTTACCCTGTTCCTTGCACAGAGTAATATAATTGAATTAATCTTTCTTAACAGAAGCCTGATAAGACATTATATCCTTTTAAGGAAATATGAATCCCTTCCAAACTTTAGATATGTGCTCTTCCTAAAATCACTGTTATTCATTGTTTGTTTGTTTGATTTCATTGCTCAGAAAATCAATTAATTTTAAATCTACTGTTTTCTTATAACTTTGCTAAATATTAATATGGCTGGATACTCTCTGGATCTAGATTGCACCATAACAAATGAACACGAACACCATGACAGAAGCATTTAAAATACAACTGTAAATTAATAAAATTCATAAACAGCTGTGTTCCAATACCTTTTCACTCTCTTTTTTTATTATTATTTTTTATCAACTTCTGAAGATCCAAGGGTCAAACAGGTGTGCTGTTTTTCCAGTCTTTGCTTCTTCACAGATGAATATCTGGGATTCATCAATCAATAGCAGGTTCTTTTTTTTTTTGTTGTTTCTTTTAATTTCTGTCATTATAATCCAGTATCATTGCACATTTTATGATGAATAAATTATGGTACATATGTAAATTACTAAATTTTACTTACAATATACTAAATCACATTATGACATTATATTTACGATGATGAAATTATGTTTCCAAACTCACCAGATCGCTAAATTATAATAAGAGTATGTATCAAAATGAATATCCATAACCTGATTCATATTATATAATAATATTCCAGGATTTGAACTAAAATTTTCTTATTCTCCTTTTTTTAATCTTTTCTTCTAGGAATTGTTTCAGGCAGAAGTTCTATATTGTTAATTTTAGACTATGTAACAAGTAACAATATTTAAAGAGTATGCCTTATGAAAGATATATTGATCCCTATGCCACAATCTGTTCTTCTCTTTGTTGGCCTCCAAGTCTTTGTGCTTACCTTTAATCTCTATAGTCACTGTGGTGATATAAAATTTATTTTGGGAACTTTTAATAGACTTTCACTATTAGAATTCTACAGAATTAATCTAAATACAGAATAATCTAAAACTCTCTGGTAAGGTCTGGTTAGGCAGCTGCTAATAATGCAGCTGCAAAGTAGCCAAGAGATTGAGAAAAAAAAAAAACGGTTCAAAAGCCAACTTGGAAACTAAGTCTTCATGCAGACCAGTTTCTGTAAAACTCCTCTGAGATTTGCATAATGGAAGGAGAGGACTTCTGAGTTCTTCCATGAGAGATGCCCAATAGTCTGATAATGAGGGATTTGTAAAGGGATCTTACATTCAGAAATACATGGAAATTTTCTCTCATCAAACCACGACTACAATAATTTTCAGTGCAAAGCAAATGTATAATTTATAGATCAACGAACATTGTCTCGCAATTCTGGTAGATACTCGCACTACTGAATATTGTAAATGTAATTTTGTGTGACTACTTCCACCAAAACTGCAAAATGGCATTATGGAAAAAAAAAATGCTCATGTACTTTAAGTAGCTGGTACAATGAAACTAAACAATAATGGTTTTGAAGTCCTATATTTAATTCTGTATTTCATTACTAAAATCACAAAGTTGTTTGTACTTCAACTTACAAGTCAAGAAAAGGTGTCTGTGGTGACAGGACAGCTGAAACTCCTTTACTTCTGCCTCCTCTTTTCTGTGAAAACTGAAAAAAACTGGAAAAAAAGCAATCCAGGATTTTTGGATGGTTGGTTGGTTGGTTGTTTTTTTTTTGTTTGTTTGTTTGTTTTAAACTAGGGAAATAAATTTCCTCTCTGTTTCTTTCTTGTCACTGACTTTTGGACACAGGAAGCATCTTTTACACAAACTGTGTTGTGTTTGCCTTACACAGGCATCTGCACTTGAGGAATAATTTTTCCTGGCTAGAAAGGCAAGGATCTCCTACAAATCAGATGTCATATATGCAAGTGTCATGTAGTTGTCTCAGATAAGCTAGAACCTTTCAAACATTTAATTAATTGAACTGTACTCACAAAATCAAGGCATGAGGTAGCAGCTGAGTTCTGCTCAGAGAGCATGAGTAGCATCAGTGCTGCAGCAGGAAAGATGGATGTGAGGGATAATGTTAAGGCTAAAATTTCCTGCATCAGTATCACACATAGTTCTTCATTCTACTATTTCTACATTATAGACAATGTTAAGAACAGATATATTTAATTTTAATGCTAAATATGTTAAAATACTATAAAATTCTACAAACCCAGTAAGCTGAATGATAGGGCTATGTCTTGGTTTCACAAAAGATATTGAAATGTGGAGCCTTTTCTAAAATCTGAAAGGAAATGAAAGCAAGTGACTATGAAGCAATCAGTGTTTGGCATGTGCTAATTCTGAAAAGAGAGCATAAAGAGCTCAGATTAGGCACTAGGCCAAAATGTAGAATGTAATTAAAAAATAGAGGAATTATCTGGCATCCTATCTGGTATGTGAAAAATCTCTGATAAACTCTATTAAAACAAAAGGATTTTTGAGAATACTTTTATTTTATAATTAGATGGAGATTTTATTTCAGAGAAGGTCTATTATGTTGCCTGAAGACAGCTGAATGTCTTCATATTTATTGTACATGATCATTTGAAATAAAATGCATGCAGTAAGAAGAATTACAATGAGAAAGAGTGAAAATGTGCGTATAAAAAGTAATTAATTAATTCTAACCATGTTGGCAATGTTTCTGTTTCACTTGCTTTGAATATTTTAACAAAGGAACTTCACTAGCAAGACAGAGCTCAAAAATGCATTGCAAATGTTGATGCTGGGTAAATAAAGGCTGATAGGAAGAGTTTGTAGAACCACATAGAAACCCAGTGAATAGGATTTTGAGATCACAATACAGCTGTTGCCAGCTTGTTAGCTGAGTGGAAGAATCAAGGAACACAGTCTGCACTACCTATTATATTTGGCAGATTGCAAATTTTAAATATAAATGAGTTGTTCAAAAGTTGTTCAGGCTATCCCATGAATTTGATCAGTTTCTCCAGATTAAAACATCTATATGTTAAATTCATTCACTTTTGTGAAAGGCTTGAGTAACAAAGTACTATGAATTATTCTCCCACCTCAGATGTTTGTGTCCTTTGATTTACTTTAATTAGATCATATAACTATTGATGGTATTGATCAACTGCCTTTTAACTCTCTCTTGAATTCTTTGCATACTATAAATCACATGAAAATTAAGAGGATATATGGGGGGGTCAAGGATATTGAGGCCACATCTAGGATATTTTAGTCTTTTACTGAATCATTTTATTGATTTCTTTCAATAGGACCTGTAAATCCTGCGGCGTACTTCCCTAAAATAGGAAAAAAGAGGGGTAAAACCCTACAAGTTTTTGTCATAACTACTATTTTATTTTAGCCTACATCTTGACAATTTCACTACAGGATAGACTATCCAAGACGACAAATGGGGAAGTCTGGTGGTTTGATCTTGGCTTGATGACAGATGCCCACCAAAACTGTCCTATCACTTCTCTCCTGAGCTGGACAGGGAAGAGAGAAGATAATGAAATGTTTGTGGGTCAAGACAAGAACAGGGAAAGATCACTCATCAGTTACTGTAATGGGCAAAACAGACTCAGCTTGGGAAATTGAGTTGAATTTATTGCCAACAAAATCAAACGAAGCTAATGAGAAGCAAAGCCAAATCTGCAAACACCTCTCTCCCTGTTCTTAGGCCTTATTTTATTACCAATTGCCTAACTCTTCCTCCCAATGGCACAGGGAAAAAGGAAGTGGGGGCTGCAGTCAATTCTTCACCTGTTTCTGCTGATCCTTCCTGCAAATTTATATAACATAAACCAGTTAATATCTTCCCATCAGAGTCCCACATGTCAATAAAATTAATGTGGATCATGCAAACTCCTGAACACATAAACCTTTATTATTTCAGTAAGGTAAAGATTACAAAATTATTTTGCTATTAAGAAAAGTTGCCTACATTGTCTTGATTTTTTTCCAATCTGGATTTACTCATGATTAATCATGATCATAAGTTTCCTATTAAATTATTTTTCAAATATAATTTATAAATAAGATATTTGTGAAGAAAAAATAAGCAATAATGTATAGCCTTGATCTTATTTGCTTTAGATTTAAATTAGTGAAATTAAATATAAATTGTTTTAAGGTATCATATGCATAATTTTAGTCTTATCATTCAGGAAAAAAGATGTCCTAGGTTACAATGTAAGATGTGCCCAAAGTATGTATTCTATCACCACCTTCAGGAGCTGTTGGAACCAGGTGGGGCAGTGTTTCCCTTGCCCCTCCCTCTGGACTATCTTCTGTTAATGGGCCATCAAGGCCTTGCCCATGGCTCACAGGTAACTCCCTCTGGGAGCTCTCTCTGTTTAATAGGCAATCAAGGACCCACTGCAGGACTCATAGAGTGATATCAGCCCATTGTGAGATGCTCTGCCCAGGGGGAGGAGCCGAGCATTCCCACCTGGATATAATCTGGGATTTGGGACAGCACAGGAGGCCTTACCCACTGGATTCCCAGAGGACAAGAGCTACCTGACCTTTCTACAGGATCACTGCTTCAACAAGATGCTTCATCTGGACTGCCACCACCACCCTAACAGCCTGTCAAGTTGTATTCTGACTGTCAGTGTTTTTTTTGTGCTATTGATTTTACTTTATTTTATTTTACTTTTTTTTCTCTTTCTCCTATGAAATTGTATTTCTGACTTGGAGTCTCTCACTGGTTTTGTTTTCAAACTAGCACAAAAAGAAAAAAAAAAGCACAACAAAAAGAAACAGATACAGAGTAATTAGAAATTGCTGTGAAGTTCCTGAGCTTAACTCAGGGAAAATTAAATTTCTTCAGAAAGCACAGATGGAGATAAGAATCACTGGTTAGTACATACCTTGAAAATCTTTAATTTTTAATGAATGTAATAGAAGTTACTGTACACACAAAAAGTATAGTGGGTATAGAGATTAGATAGTTTAAAATACATCTTTCAATGGCTCAAAAACAGTCTCACATCTGTGAGATTTCAATTTATTAGCTTATACTTCAATCTACAAGAAGCACTGGTGATGCTGGATCAAAATTTCAGAACTCTTTCGCTACAAAAGCAGGATGGATAGTTGCCAAATAACATAAAGCATATGTGCTGGAGCAGTTGGCACTGATTTTCTGTGATATAAATAATTACCTAAAGTACAGAATCATAAAGGAATCTCCCAATTATTCTTTAACTAATCTAGAAAAGATATAATAATTTTTTAATTATATTTTTTCCTCAGGCTCAATCTACATTTAATTCTTAATTAAAACTTCTGTTTACCAAGCATTACTGTTGACACAATAGGATCAGAAAAAAAAGTACATTTCCAATAGCCTACTTTAGAGTCCTTTATGTACAAACTGAACAATGTTAGCAGAGTTTTTTCTAGACCACACTAATTTATTTTTTTATGGGTATACATGTCTATTTAAATTGTTTTTCATTATAAAAAAGATTCTTTGACCATTCAGGTTGAAATCAGATTAATTAACATTTTATCTTGGCCGTGTAAAGGCTATAAGATTCTGGTCACTTCATAAAATGTTATTCATGCAGTTTCCCCGTGACTGAAATGAAAGACCAAAAAATCATGTCCAAAGAAAAGAATCTGAGACTCTCTTATCCTAATATAGCACTAAACTACAGATAAATCTGACTTGCTTTTTCTCAGCTAAACCAATTCCTAGCTAAAGCGTTGTTCGGCTTGACAGCTAGGGAAAGGAAATCATTCCGTCCTGGTTTCAGCCTTTATCAGCTGTATCTCTTGCAATGGCACTATCCAATGTAGAAGGCAGCAGGCTCCATCAAAAATAGTCTCAGATGCAGGTCCTGAAAGGAGCACTCTAGCTAGCTGGTGGTAATACAGAAGTGTATAATGGTGACTGCCAGTGTTTGCCATGGCAACAACGAAGGACTGTTATCTTACTTAGCAAAGAATATTGTTTTCTATGATCCTGATATTTTTGCAGTTTGCCATTAATCAAGAGTTTTTATTCTACAGATATACAAGATCAATTAGAATTCTAAAACATTTAAAATTCTGCTTCAGGTATTTGATTTTCTTTATTCTCAGAATTTTCTCTATTTACAACAGCAATCATTTTAATAGTATTCTCAGGTGCATTGTTCTCACATGTTTGATGTTATTCTTAAAAAAAGGGTTAGATTAAAACATGTCATTATTGTCTAGTGATGTCTAGAAAAAATACTAATTTATTGATTTATTCTTTTTTATTACATAATGTTATGACAAAAATTATTTTTATTCATGGAGCTATTTATTTTTGGATCACAATTGCTGTATCAAATTTACTGGTGTTTTTGGCTTGGTTTTGGTGTCAAGGTTTTTTTTTTTCTTTGCTTATTTGTTTGTTCTCAAAAACCAGCTAGATTTCACTTATGCTACATAATACGTTACCACCCGTAGTTGTTCTTCTTCTTGCTATTATTATCATCATTATTTAAAACTCATTATATTGTTAACTACTTTATTCTCCATGTCAAAGACATCAACAGTGAAGGAACTTTGCTCACGCTCTGCTCTTCAAGATCTGTCCCTACTGCCAATTACCAACAAAAAGTAGTCCATGTTACATTGTCCTTACCATCATTTTAACCCTTCCAGTTCTCTCCCAATCCCACTGTGGGGCAGTGGGTATGCAGCATTGGCTGTCTATTGGTGTAAACTCACTACAACTTTCCAGTGCTTAGGATCTGTTGGCAACTGCCTCTACAGGTTTTCTTGTCTCTACAAAGATTTGACCTCAGATATTCATATACTTTTAGTGGAATAACTATATGGTTGAGCTAATTTTTGGATGACTTATTTGATCATGAACACAGCAATTTTTGTTCAAAGTACTTCTGCTACTATAACTTATGCCAATTCTCTGATTAAAATTATATAGGACTACAATTGAGAGCAAATATTCCTACAGTGATTTACAAACAGATATATCTTTTAAGACTGTCAGGGGTTTGTTTGTATTTTATTTAAACAGTCCTTTAAATAGGAAAAAGCTTAAGTATTGGCACTAGTATGAGTTCCATTCAGTAGATGTTAAAAATGCTAAATTTGTTGCAGGATGTTCTTTACTAACACAGCTTAAGAATAATGAAAGTGCTACCAACACACAAATGTTAAAGAAGGTTGATGAGGATGAAGTTATATAACAATTTCAGAATTAAATGAAAGGACAGCCTAGATATTTTACAGTGTTCCTGAAATAAACAAACCATGCAATATCGTGTCAAGACACAGCAAGGCAAATAACATTGGCAAATCATACACAACACATTCTATATATACATGATAAAATAAATCTCAGAGCACACTTTAAATATAATGCCAAACTCTGATAAATATAGTAGGCATTTTACCTTCCTACATGAAACACTTTAAAACCAATAGACAAGTAAAGTATTACTAAGGCTGAAGAATGGAGTAACAAATATTCAGTGACTTGATTTTACTATTTAATTATTTATAAAATAGTTACTAATAATTTCTATTATGTTATTTTTTACAAATTGCTAACTATACTGTTAGTTTATGTTGTCTTAGTCCAAATAGGTTACTCAGTATAGTGGTTCATTTTACAACCTGTAAACCCTGAAATAATGGGATTCCATCATTAAGATAAAGATCGTGGGTTTTTTTTCTCTCACAAATGAAGCTAATTTTATAAATCAGTAGGCCAAAAGACATAATTTCATTCTTTTTCACATATTAATCACTTGGAAATAAATTATTACAGAAAACTAGGGACATAAAAATTTGTGATTTTCTTTTTTTGAAGAAGGAATCATTAAACTGGCATCTATTAGATATTATATGATAAGATATTATCAAACCTGACAGATACCCTCTACAAAAAAACCCCACATAAAGTAGTTAAATAAAGAATCAAAAATATAAGCAATTTTCTTAAGGTTTTCATGTTCACAAGCAAAGAAAAACTTTTACTTATATTGTTACAAGAGAAAAAGGTTTTACGTAGTAGAAAAAGAAGATACAGCACATGCAGATTTTACTCCTTTTTTCAGAACTTATTGAAGAACAGGGAATCTGGAATAGCTTGACATTACTCTTCAAATGGATTTTATAAGAAGTCAAAATATGTGGCTAAAGAACGATGTACTAAATCTATTGTCAACAAGAAGACAAAGAGACTGCAAAAGAAGGGTCAATACCACTGCTACAACATGGAGAATTCAAAGTACGTGGAGGTGTTACAACTCAGCAGTGTCTTTGACCACAAACCTGACATTCTTCAGAAACATAAATAGAAAAAAAAATTGGGGACTTTATTCTTTGGATAAGAATCATCTCAGTGAAATTTATGTGTCTTCAGTATATAAGTGTACTGTGATATGGTCCATCTTGGCCACATTTCTAGTTAATACAAAGAGGAATGTTTTCTCTTCATTGGAAAATAGGGTGTTAGCACCTTATCTAATGTATTTTAGTATAAAGTGAGGTACATTTAAGAACTGTCTGTTCTTCTCTACCACCAGTAAGTGAATTCACACACTTGGAGATTGGCGAATCGGAGAATTATTGCAGGACCTTCATGAGACAAGAAAAGCAATTTTCTGTTGTCTAAACAAACCCTAAAACAAATGACACTTTTGGCAAAGTGTAGAAAGGGGAGTGCTGGAAATAAAAGCCTCTTTCATTCAACTTAATTACTGTTCTGGTACAGGTATTTCCAGAGGAAGTAGAACTGGGTCTTACAGAAGTGATGCATTATAGGTTAAGAAATACATTTGTCCCATAGCCCTTTTAATATTGTACTTATATTGTGCATTGTATGAGGTTTGCATGGCAAGATTTTGAGAATAAGGGGGGTGAAGATGCCAGAAGCTTACCCAGTGTCAGACAAAGCCAGTGCCAGCCAGCTCCAAGATGGACTTCTTGCTGTCCAAAGCCAAGCCAGTCAGCAATGATGGTAGCACCTTTGTGATAACATGGTTATGAAAGGAAAAAAAAAAGCCTGTTGTACAACAGCAGATAGAGAGAGGATTGAGAATATGAGACAAGAAACTCTGCAGACACCAAAGAAGAAAAAGGAGGTGGGGGAGATGCTGGAGTGGAGATTCCCCAGCAGCCTGTGATGAAGACCCTGTTAAAGCACCTGTTCCCATGGAACCTGCAGTCTCTGAGGGACCTCATGCTGAAGCAGGTGGATGCCTGAAGGAGGCTGTGATCCTATGGGAAGCCCATAGAGGACCAGGATCCTGGTGGGACATGTGACCCTGTGGGGAATCCATGCTGGAGCAGTCTGGTTCTGAAGAACTGTACCTCATGGAAAGGAGCCATGCTGGAGTCATTCCTGAAGAGCTATAGCTCAGCGGAAGGAAATGTGTTGGTGACATTTGTGAAGGACTGTCTCCTGTGAGTGGGACTGCACAATGCAGCAGGGGAAGACATTGAGGAAGAAGGACCAGCAGAGACAACACAGGATGAATCAACTGCAGTCCTCTGTTCCCCATCTCCCTGAGCTGCAGTTGGAGAGGAGGTAGAGACTTTAAAGGTGAAGTTGAACCCAGTGAGAATGGGAGGGTGGAGGAAAGATATTTTAAGGTTTGGTTTTCATTATCATTACCCTACTCTGATTTGGTAAACAATTAAATTAATTTTCCCTAAGCCAGTCTCTTTTGCTCATGTTAGTAGTGAGGAGTGAAGTCTCCCCGTCCCTAACTCAACTCTTGAACATTTTGTTGTATTTTTTATTTCCCTGTCCTGATGAGGATGAGGATTAATAGAGCAGTTCTGGTTTGCACCTGGTGTCCAGCAAAATTCAGCCCACCAATATAAAATTCTTAAATATTCAAAACTAGTACATGCTGATTTCAAAATAACTAAAAAGGCATTTCTTATCAATGACTCCAGGCTAATTGAAAGTCGAGTCAGCTTGACTTTCCTTCATAGATATAAATAAACTCTCAGTTACTCCCTTGATAATTGTGTCAAGAGCAACATTTAGAAAAATACTGATAAGATCTGATGATTAGAAGCTGCCCTTGTTTTGAGTGGAGAATTGAAAGAAATGACCTCCAAATGTTGCTTTTGACTTAACCTACTTTATGAATCTATATTTCTATGATTTGAACATCATCACTAACTCAGTCAAGACTTTCAAAATGCCATGTGAAAACTGAAATTGGAATGAGAATAGTAGATTCTGGTAAAATATTTCTGAAAAGTATTTTCATTAAATAAACCTCTAACTTCTAAAATCAACCTAAATTTCACAATGGAAAAATAACATTTATTTATTTTAGTCTTAATCACATGTAACAGATGACCTGAAAATTAGATAAGTAGGAGGATAAGTAAATGTCCTTATAAATGCTTTTCAAGATCATAACCAATAAACTTATAAAAAATAATAAATAGCATTTAAATTAAAAAGTATCCTTAAATTAAACAGTATTATTAAAATATGCAATTCAGTCTTAATATTTATCTTCAGAGAGAAAAAGAGGTATAAAAGTGACTTTTTGACTGGTTAAAAAAAATAGTCAAAATATCACACATTCTTTGTAGCTTTGAAAAGACAAGACATTGTAAATACATAATGACACTCAGACACTAGGTGAGTAAAAATGGCCCTAATTTTATATTATTTTTTCTATCTCAAAACTATTTAAACAGCATTTGATGGAACAACCTCCTACTGACATAAAAACTGAAAACATAATATATGTATATAAACCATATCCAGAAGCAATAATCAGGTATTTTACACTTAAAAGCAATTTATAATCTTTGGTTTGGCTGTTTTCCAGATTTCCCAGTTTTTGCTTTGATACAACTTTGTAGCAGAATTACAGATCTATACTATAGGCACAGGTATTTTGCCCAGAGAGGCTGTGGAATCTCCACTCTTGGACATATTCAAAACCCAACTGAACATGTTCTTGGACTGTCTATTCTAGGTAGCCCTGCTTGAGCAGAGGAGGTGGACAACTTGACCTCTTGAGGTTTCTGCCAAGCTCAACCATGCTGTGATTTTGTGATATATTGGTGCTCAAATGTGTGTGATTATATATAGATATTAATATATTCATGCATATTTGTTCATCTGTTTAGGGACATACTTGCTAAAACATTCCGCATAAATTACTGGAAGTCACCCTTTTCCACTTACCAAAGGAATATATTGAAATAATGACAAACCTTTCTGAGTATATGTTTTCATGAATATTTTCTAATTTCAGTCCTTGATTATGATTCTCTGAATGCATTTTTTATGCCTCAACTTCAGTAAATCTTATGCAGATTTTGGTGAAACTCTTTATGACTCCCTGCTCTCAAAAGAAGGTAATTTAAAACTTTGTTTTACAGCTGATTTACAATAATGTAGCTGATTTTTACTGTTTCCCTGGCATTTTATTTTCTTAAAAGAGTTTAGGACCTAATCATGCAGACTACTTTCCCACAATTAGTTCTGTGGCACTGTGAGTTAGGAAACTAACAACTGCCATACAGTATCAACCCAGGAGAATACACCTAGTCTAGTGTCATGTCCTTGACAGTAGTTACAATCAGCTCTTATATAAAAATAGTTCAAGGAGTTAAACTTTGATGTTAACAAAAATTGATGTATTGAAATGAGTCTGGCTGGGATGGAGTTGATCTTTTTCACAGCAGCCCACACAGTGCCCCATTTCAGATTAGTTATCTAAACAGTGTTGATAGCACAGCTATGTTTTAACTGCTGAACAGTGCCTGCACGGCACTAGGATCTTCTCTGTTTCTTACTCTCTCTATCCCTGCAGGTGGTTGGCTAGGGGTGGGCAAGAGGCTGGTGTGGGACACAGCCATGAAGGTTACTCAGATGGATGAAAGGGACACTCACTGCCATGTAACACCATGCTAGGCAATTAAAAGGAGAAAGGAGGAAAGGTTTAAAGCAGGGGTAGTTTTTGGAAGGCAGACATTGCTTGGAAATAGGCTGGACATCAGTCTGGTAGGAGGAGGTGGTGATTATTTGCCTCTGGGTCATTTGTTTTGCTTTGTTCTGTTTCTCTTATTAAATTGATTTCGTTTTGGCTGATGAGTTTTTGTTCTTTTTCTCCTTCTATTTCTCTTTCTCATCCCACTTATCATATCCATTCTAAAAGTCTTGACTGGTTTAACAGTGCAACTCTGAATTTTTTGCTTAATGCATATAAAGTTTAATTCTTGAAACTTGATAAAAATATTGCTCAAGGACTAAAAAATTATAACAAGTTCCCTGTACTAATCAGACATTAACAAAAAAAATGCTTCCACCATCAAGTTTTCTGCTACTTACCATATCTGAGTGACAGTTTATTATTGTGCTCGAAAACAGAGCTGAAGGGTGGGTTTCACAGAGAAACAGCAATAACATGTAAAGATTTAAGTTTTGTGGGTTTTTTTTTTGTTCTGTTTTGTTTGGGGTTTTTGTTTGTTTGGTTGGTTTTTTTGGTTTTTTTTTTTTCTTGAGCATTTCACTTTTATTGCATAAACAGTGGCCAAAGTGAACTCTAGAATCTATAAATTCTATATTTCAATGAAAAATATCTGCTCTTTCATAACCCCCTTGGAAACCAAGTCTTTTGACAACTTGCATATCCTGAGATGATGAAAGGTGACTCCATTTGAGTACTTTTCTACCCAAAATGGGCATGTCAAATTTCATGAGATAAAGAGTTCCCAATGGCTTAGGAAGTGAATGCCTCAAGGCTGCTTAGAAACCTGTGGCAACATGATGGCAATACAGTAATAATGTGCTATTTGGTTTAAAGATTGTCTTGGGCTCCACAGGGTAGAGCTACAAACACATCTGTCAACATGGATTTTCTCTCCATCTTTCAGAGATGTGAAGAAAATATACTTGCTAAACAAACTTTTGAAATAAAATAAAGTAATATTTTTTTGATTCTCTTTGGATGTTGATTTTCACAGCCTTTTTCAGTGGTGTTTTCTAAACATTTCTTTAAATATCATGGAGGGGTTTTGCTCATTTATATATATGTTACAATGCTTAGAGAGATTTGATAATGTGGAATAATTAAAATATGGTGATTAGGATCTAGCTTCAAAAATAATGAAGAGAAAAACCATGGTAAAAATATAAAACTAACCAAATCACCAGACCTACTTTATAACTGAACAAGTAATGGCAACACAGAGGGAAAGTAATTTTCACTGAGTGGCATCCTGATGCACAGCTAAATATAGCAAGGCAGCACTACTCAAAATATGGCAACATATTCAAATCCAAAAGATAATGTTCCTGAAGAAATCTTGTGCATCAGACTCACAGAGACTTCCAAAATCACTGGCCTGTGGAATCTGCTTATTACCCTAGAAGAAAAAGGATCTCAAAAAAAGTTTTTTAAGGTCAAAACTACTGACAGCGTGCATTTACAGGTCATTTCCTTTTCCATGAATATAGCTGTTTTTTCTTCCTTTTTCCTTCCTTTTTCCCCCAAGAAATTCAAACAGAACTTCAGGAGATTTTAAAGATAAAATCAATGTTTTCAGAGAAACTGGATATCTAGAAATGCTCCCTCTGAACAACAGTCAGTTTCTGTGCTGCACAGAGGACAGCAGCTTGACAGACTGGTACACTCAGCCCTGATTGCAGAGAGATTTTCACTGCAGCACCTTAAGAGTCTCTTACATTTCAACACTACACGGTCAGCTCAATAAGGTAATAAAGTTAGAAGTGATATGGAACACCCAAGTGAGGTGGATGAGGGTCAGGAAAAAGAGAAGTCATGATTCTTAAAATGTCATCACCCTTTTTACTCCCCTTCTTCTTTTCAACAGTGATTCTCTGGATGAACTGGCACACGCTTTCAGCTACTTCCAAGTAACACAAAGTAAAAAAACCAAAAAAAAAAACAAAAACCAAAAAAAACCCAAAAAAACCCCACAACACAAAAAAAAAAAAGCCAAACCACAGTTGGGGCAAGGTTCCTTGGCTAGGTTTGTAAGCCCCCTCTGCACTGACATCTAAAATATTCATACATAAAATGAAAGCTTGAGAATAATGAGATTTACTCATAAGGGTAAAGAAAATAATAATAAAAAAAACCTTAGTGAAAACAGAATGTTGAAGCTGCTTTAGGTGTAAAATACATGCCATAAACTCTATCCTGACCCATGTCAAGAATCTACAATATTATCTCTGGTTTTGTTGTAGGTTTTTTCCTCTGTGTTTTCATATTTGAAATATTCTTAAAGATGACATTCTGTGATACAATTCAAAAAATATTAGTGTTTACCCTATACTGCTTTATCTTATTCGAATGTGTACTATGTATTTCATGCAGGAAATAAGAATGCACGGTTTCTGTTCACAATTGCTTTTCATTTCCTTGCTATAATTATGCAAACTTTTTAAGGAGATAAAGAGAGAAGGAGATTAGAAAAATAATTCAGAAAATGTTGTATAACTCAGACATTTTGTTTCTGGTTATTGCATTTCTGAGAAATGCACTTTATACTGCATTAAATCACAATATGTTTGTTTCTCTGAATATTCAATATGAACTGAAAATGAGGAACACTTAAGGGTGTCTGCAGGAGAAATAGAGCTGTAGATACCATCCTTACAGCAGTACAAAGAGGAAGATATAATTCTGACTGTAGCAAAATTTGGTGGATACATTCCCATGACTCCTATTTAGTTTAAATATTGCTGCTGCTTCTTCATAAAGGCTACAAATACAATTGCACATGTTTCAGAAAAACACAGATTTTAATGCTTTCTGTTCATTCTGGAAGCTTCAAACCCCAAACCCCTGGAGATAATAAGCACATAATTTCAAAAGTTCATATCTTATAATTTCCTTACTTTAGAAAAATAATTCAGTAAGTCGTGGAACACAAAACAATAAAATCAAAACAAAACCAGAGAAATGGAATATACAGGCATAGGGCATAGACAATTCTTCTGATAAAGCTTCAGAAATCCCAGTACTAGTGAAAGACTCTGGTTGCCACAGAAGTTGTCAGTATTCTGGAAAAACTGCAGCTGTACTTTGAGTCCCACAGACAGCTAACTTCTGACAGCTGTGAATGCTTCTTTGTAAACGTAGACTTCTCTCTTTGACTCAAAGCTGAGCTTCTGGAAAAGCTCCAAAACAGCTACCCTTGTGTGGCTGAAAAATGTTCCAATTGCATGCTAGGAGACGGCATGGCAGAGTAGACACATCTAAACGTGTGTGAAATCTGCTGATGCTCTATTTTTCTTTCCCCATATCAGGACTGCAAGTTGTCCGTTTTGCACTTCCCGTGTACTTAAAGCTAGCCAACATCAGTAGGCAGAAGGAGTACCATAGAAATGCAGGGTCAAAACACGTGACAACAGACTGCTATTGACTTAATGTAAATGGTAACCGAGGTCTCAAGGACTCAGGCACTCCACCAGAAAAATAACTCAAAATGTTGAAGGATGATAGAAACAAAAATTATTTTTTAACGGCAGGATCAATGCAGATGAAACAGGATTTGCTTCAACAGTATCTTTTTAATCAGAGTTAACTCAATTTCCATTAAAATTTGTGAGATTTCAACAGTGCTCTTGATAAGGAATGTAATCAGAAAAAAAGTCCTTTATCATGAATTTTCCTTTTTTTACCCCAAAGACTTCCAGTTTAGGAAGCCTATTGATCATTTTCTTGATTTATTTTTTCGTGGGAACAGAAAAATATATTTTATTTTATTTTATTTATCACAGGAATGACACACTTCAAGCAGGCACAAAAATCTCATCTAGCAGGGCAGGTTCTTCTTTACCGTTCTGGGTCAAATTAGTAGTAGGGAGTGTAGAGACCCTTACATTTACATAGCCTGCCTGTAGGCAAAGAGCAAATGCAGCCACTGTGTCTTGGGAACTGTATGATCATTTTTCCTCTGCACTTGTGCAGTATCTTAAAGAAGGCAGATGAATGAGGAATTTGGCATTACTACTGGGTAGTAGGCAGACACTTCCCCACCCCCCAAAAGTTATACTTGTAGGTACAATCTAGAAGAGACATACCTAGGAGATATATATATTTATATGCCCTCCTATACATACACATGCACACATATAAATATATTCACATAGAAGAGTTATACCTCTAGGACTTTCACTCACACTCTGCCATCTGCAGAGACACCCTCTTGATGTTTGTCTCAAACTGATGCTGCAAGCATCTTCTTCTCTTATCACAAAGCTATTGATTTTCTGCAGAGAAGAACCTTATTCAAGGGTCAGGCTGACCCCAAAAATCTTTGAAAGGAGCAGACACAATACTGCCTTTGAAATATGATGTGACCATAGGCTATATATAAAGCAAAGGCAAATGTGTCTATTTGCCCTTGTATTGGTACTCTCTCATACCTGCAATACAGACAAAATTGAAATATAATAGAAGGGTGGGTATACCCCATAAAAAATAATTTAAGAATTAAAATTGTCCTGCTTTAATACCACTTATTAAGGAAATACCATTTTTTAGTACATTTCACTATGCAGTAGTTATTTTAGAATGTATTCAGTTTTTTTCAGTACATAATTACTGGCTGATTTTAAAAATCTAAATTATCCTCATCACAAAGTTAATTCCAGAGAAGTAGCAAATTCCATGCTGTGAAACAGAATCTTAAAGTCTTATTCAGTTAAAAGTTTTGGCAATTACAGTCTGGTGTATTTACAAATCCTGACATTTTAATGGTGAGCAGCTTGCATAACAAGTGATCAGCTGGAAACATATAATGCCACACAGTAGAATTCATCTGGATCTCAAAGTTCATCTCATATTAATCTTCAGAGTCTCTGGAACTAGTTCGTATTTACATGAGAATATTCAAGAGTCTGATAATTATGATCACTTATTCTCAACTGAAAATATAAGAGGCATGTATGGAGTGGAAGGAAAGGAAATAATATCTGCACTCTCTATTCTGATAGAACCAAAGAGGATTTTCCTCTTGATTGCAAAACTATCTTTTTAAGATTTTTGCAAACTCTGTGTTCTTTAAAAATTTATTTTTTAACCTGAAGATATAACTGCAAGCATTTACCTTCAGTTATTGAGTAATTTCACATCTTTGGTAAAAAGGTCACCAAAGGAAATGATAACCTTTTTGATCAGTGCTGTCAGTCTGTGAGGGATCTGTCCAACATTTGTAACACTATGCCAAGCATCACAACTCCGTACAGCTCTTTTTACATTGTGAATTTATATCACTGAAGAAGTAACCCTGCTCTTGTTTAGAGTTTGAAAAGGTCATGCAGAACTACTATATAACCAAATTGAATGCTGCAAACACTCAGAGTGAAAAGGCATTCCTGGAGTGGAATCCTGGGTCAAGGCTGCTCAGATAATTTGAAAGACTGTTAACTGACTACCATAAATGGAAAAAAAAAAAGCCAAATGAAAGTGAGGGAAACTATTCAATGTTTAGATCCACAACTGGCTTTATAGAATATAAGAGCCTAGCCTGCTACACACAGTGCTTTCTCTGAGTAAGAAGAAGTATGATTTTGAAACCTGTCAGTTTGAAGGGACAGTTAAAATCATATCATCAAGTTCCTAGGTCATAATTTCTTATCACTGAACTTCTGTATGAAAGTAGTCTCATCATATTTTACAACAAATTAGAATGATGTGAGTGGCATACTCTTCCTGGAATTTTCCTTGACTGAGATATATGTGACAGATTAGCCAAATACCCTGTTTTTAATGACCTGTAAACCCAGTAATTTAGTATCAAATTACAGAGGAACTCAGAAGCATAGAGTTGGAGAAAAACAAAAATAAAACCAAAAAAAGATAAACCCCAAGATATAAACTAAGGCATAGAAAATATGTTTTATTTAATAAAATATATGATTTATGACAGACTCAAGTCTTATTAGATGTCTTACGAAGAAACCAGAATAATGCCACAATCAAGATTAGCAACAACACAATAACAAGAAGAAACAAAGTAAAATTCTTGTCAGTAGTTTTCAGAATATTCTAAGCTTCAAAAAACAAACAAAAAAAAGCTGCAATGCTCCAGGCCAAAGGTCCTTGATATTAATTTAAAGCATTTAGACTGAATATGCCGTGGGCCATTATTAAAGTCACTGGCTCTTCATCACAGTTGTTTTTAATTGCTTTTCAATAATCAGTTTTATAACTGATAAAAGCCCAAGCTAACCTTAAATTAGGTGATTCCAGTCTCCTCCAAATTAGAGTAAGTGCCATTATCTGGTTAAAATGTAAAGGGATGAGAACAGGACTAGCTAGGTGTAATGAGTCTCAACATTAAGGCTGCCAAGAGGAGATATTCCTCACTCTCTGAATTGGTATAAGCATCATAATGTCTATCCCTTTCCGGCTGGACTGTGTATGTTAATGCTGACATGACAAGAAAAGGCCTCTTACAAGATCTTTCTGTGGTACACTTCAGGCTGTAGATATTACATGAACGTATGGCACGTCACTCACGCTAAAGAGTTAAATATTTGACACGAGACAGTTTCTGATTATCCATGCTCCAAAAGAAATTGACTGCAGGAAAGTTAGTAGGTCAAAAACAGCACTGGGAAAGATCTCAGCAAGCAAGGAAGTGATTGGAAGTCAAGAGCTGCTTTTAAGACATAAAACCTCTCAGCAACCAAATGTGAATTTCTCGTGTGCATTGTACTTCCTTTGGGAGGCGAGAAGGAGCAATGTAAGGCTAACTCTTAAGTAGGCTTTTTCTGCATTATAATATATCATGGACGATTTTGATATGGGTTAAGAAAAAAAAAATTATTTTAGCAGATTGACTCAAACATAATTTTTGTCTGCGTCAGAATCTTTTGTCCCTCAGAGTTGTTAAGTCATCTGGTTTATGATTAGACTTCCCATAGACACAATCTCAAACTCAACTTTTTTATCACCAGCCTTTAAAGAACATAACATAATAGTGCAGAACTTTCATGTAAGCTGCTTCTCCTTATTTCCAGAACTGAGGTTAGCAGCATGGATGCTTACTCATTTTTAGTGAGATCTGGCATAGCCAAAAATAGATTCCTGAACTTGACTTTTTCCCATCTAGCTTTCAGTCCTAAATGAGCCTGTAAATTATTTTAGATACTTACTTTCCCAGAGGGATAAAGGGACATAGTCAACTGAAAGAAATAGCTTTCTTGAGAGGATGATTCAGATCTTAAGGAGGCTTTTAACACCTGTTTACCATTAAGTACAGGGACAGCCTAGAGCAGATAAGCCTCCTTTAAATTATGCTCCAGTACCTATTTGCTGTGCTCGAATTTTTCCAGTAAGAACAGCTCATCTCCCACAGGCACAGTTTCTTGCGTCTTCAGAATTAGGTGTCACAGAAGGCTCTTCTGAGCGGAACTGTCTTCATTTATATTCTCAGCTATCAGAAGTCCACCTCAGCCCCCTTTAAGCATACAAGTCCCTGAACTTATCCACAAGTTTCTCTCAGGATATAGTTTAATATATGAGTTCACTGAAGCTCTAACTTTTGAATTTGTTGTTATCAACAAACTTCTACTGGAAGTTATGTAAAAAAAAAAAAATAATAAAATAGGGGAATAAATGACAATGGCAACAATAAACACCGTGTGATGAACTTTCTCAGGTGCTAATTTGGCTAATGTACATGGTGGATCTTATGGCAAACTCTTGAAAGCTTCAGCAGTCTGTAAACTAGCAGCTTGAATTAACAGTTTCATTCACGAAAACAACTGAAAGAATCCTATCCTTGGTGGAATAGTATTCAAGGCAAGTGTTCAAGGCAATAAGTTTTTCAGGTGTGAAGAAAAATTGTATGCCATTATCAGAGCTATTTCTTATATAGGATAATATATAAAGGTCTATTTCCGGAATGCAAATCTCATTCCTATTTGCAAAAGAAGAAAAAAAAAATATACATTAAATAATGATAAAATAATTGGGATAATAGGTGGGCTTTTTTTGCAAAGTGAGAAGATTCATTACTTTTTACTCTACATAAGTAACATATTAGATATTCAGAAATACAGTCTTTATTTGACAAAGTATGCTGTAACCAGCAATATATGTTAAATGGCTAGAGGTTATATCCTTGTCATCTCAAGAAGGGTCAGAAGGTTTTTCATGATTGTACTACATTCTTCCAGCTAGGAATTTGGAATGAAGATAACACATGGGACACACAAGTCAATTAAATCAGTTTCTGTCAAAAGGAGGATTGCAAAACAAAAAGTCTATGTTTTACAGTAGCATTTTGAGTTTTAGTGTAGTAAATTAAACACTGGCATTCAGCAGTCAGCACTAATAAATCACATGAAGCTATTGTTCTGAATATCCTGTCACATCTGCAAATTTCATAGGCAAGGGGTGGCAACATTTTTCTGGTTTTTTTTTTATACTTTTCCTTCAGCATAACAAAGACACTTATTCCATTTCATCTTGGGTTTGAAGGTTAACCACTGAGCTCTATTAAGTGTATGCAAACAAAAAAAATGCTGGTTAAAAATGTTATCAAGAACAAAGGAATATGTAATTAAAGTAAATAAAATATAAATTTAATTTGCTCATTAATTAAATATAATTTGTCGAATAAACAGGAATTTCTATAATAAGAAAATGTTAGTACAAAGCAAGGAAATTGATTTCCTATTACGGCATCTACATGAGATTTTAATCAATGTATAACAGCAAAAAAGGAAATAGACAAAAAATCCTTTCTGATACAGAGGTCTGCTATCACATCAATCCTGACAGCTGTTTAATAATTTAATAATCTATATATTCATGCATATAAACGTAACAGAAAAACAAACAGGAAATATATATTGTTACAGATATAACTAGATAAGCTGAACTTGGTTGTACAGAAATTTTCAGGAGCAGTAGCTAGCAACAATATGAAATAAATTCTGAAAGAACTTAGGGTTTTTCCTGTAATATTAAGTTTTTAAAAGAAATTTGTTCATGCAAGTCTGAATTTTTACACAATATCCACCTCATGTTTAGCAGCACTCTATTTCCCAGAAAGGCCCATCTAGGTCAATAAGATTACAGATGACATAAAGTTTAAATGTGTTTTTATCTCTTTACAGTTATATTCAGGTATCTCCAGTTTCAGACATTGACTGACCATTCACCAAGTATGCATTAAGCTCACTTGATTTTAGGTGAGAGGCACTAAGCTAAATGGATTACATCCCCTTGGTAATTGGTAGAAAGGGACATGTATTTAGAGAAGACTTCAAGTAATTAGAATAATCCTTGAGAGATGCCCATGTCACATCACTATCTATAGGACAGTATTTGAGATGAATTTGCCCTGATTTAGACACCACACATGGTTGCCAAGTAAGACTATTTCAAAACATGGTACTCATTTGTCTTAAAGAGTAAATTTCATTTTCTAAAGCTATGAAAATATTTCTTGCTTTTCCTACCATAACTGAGAAATTGTTCAAGTGGAATGAATAATATAATTTAATTTAATTTAATTTAATTTATAACTGCATAGATGCATTTCAGAAGTAGGTAACATTTTGTATATGTAGACAGCTTCTTAACAAATCTTGAAGCCTGCAGAACCTATATGGGCTTCAAAAAGCTAAAGTTTATCCTAGGCAAGATAGACCTCATGATTTAGGCACTGGTAGTCTTATTTACTAAAATTCTCTGTTGCCGCAATTTTCAGCAATAAATTTGCATTTTAGAAAAAGTATTAAAGCAAGACATAAAAGAACATCAAATATTTCCAACATTTTACTATATTAGGAGTCTGATTCATAGTCTGGATGAGATACTGGAAAGGGAGCTCTGAGAAAATAATTAATTTAATAAGGTATTTGACATTCCATATGCAACATTTCAGTTAACTGATCTCATTTTCCTTCCACTTCTGGAATAAAGACTGGGAATAATATTCCCTTTCACCTTTCTTTCATCTGCTCTTTCGACCGTGGCTTCAAATTTACAGGTAGAAAAGTACAATTAAGTAACTTCCCACTATTTAGTTACCATTGGATGTCAATAAGACTGACATTCTCGCTCCAAAATATTTTCTCTAAGTCACGGGTTACAAAACAGCACCATGGCTTGATGCTACCTGATCAGTTATGTCTAGTGAAGAATGCCATTTGCAGCTACTGGGTACCACCATAAGAGCAATAAACACAGTAAAATCCCATGTGGCTTTCTACTTAAGCTTTGTAGAGTGTTTATCTTCCACGGCGATATGTATAAAAATCTAGAGCTGAAATTACATTGAGACATCACTTTCACACCACCTCAATGCAGAGATAAACTGCTCTTCAGAACTTTTTCTTCTAAGATTCTAACTCTATACTGATCTTTATCAAAGGCTGTGAGAAATTTCTTGGTGTGTTATAACTTGTACATCTTGCATTATATAAACAATGCTTGCAGGGCATTTTGATATTCTTAACTGAGGTATAGCATATAGTTATGATGACTGTTTTCTTTTTATTCAATATAATGTATCTTTAGTGTCTTGCAAGACATCATTATGCTTAATACAGAGAGTATACACAATATAGAAGTTTTATGACATACATCACTACCATTTTTCACTGAAACTCATAGCTTCATTGGTAAACTAATAAAACACTTGTATTAGTCAGTTACTTTAATGATTATAAAACACAGATTCTTATTTGTGTTTTCCACTTGTCTACAGTAATGTTTCATATCCCTTGATTACAAATCTCGTGCTCTATTTCTTCATATTGAATGATGAAACATCAGTTCTTCTCCTTCCATTGCCTATGGTAAAAAAGTTGTAAGTGATAGACTCTCAAAGTAGCCTAACTCCAGCCTGTGGTACAAAGACTATGGGAACCCACCACAGTATCTTTAAAGACAGCTTTTCATTTTTTTAAAATAAATTTGTCTCATAGCTTTTTTTGGTCTGTCAAAACTCAGTCTTTTCAACTGAGAAGATATACTAAAAATTAACTAAATTTAAAACAGACAAGTGGAAATTCAAAACAAATACCAGATTGTCATATTGGTGTTGAAGTACACAAGGTTAATGAAGAATAAGCTATGATTCATTAATGTATTCACCAAGGCATACGTTTTCAGTACAGTGGACTTGCAACTCTCTCACTCTTGCATTAGAAGACCATGGACCAATTGTTAAAAGACCAATTTTAAACCAAGACCATGACTCTCTTAAAACAAGTAAAGACATTCCAACAAAATTATGCTTATAGCAGCAAATACCTTTAAAATAAAACTTCTTTCCATAATTCCAAATTCTTAGACCATGTGTGATATAGAAGTCCAGAAATAAAATGTTTAACAGTGCTGACATCTCAAAAAAAGAGCTATTGTTCTCCATAAGTTCAAAAGAAATATACTCAGAATTATAGGTTCAGAAAAGTAGCTTTTCTCTAGTCATGTATTGAATGGTATTGGAAAGGATGAAAGCTGGTTTGTTTGCTTGCTTGTCTTTTAAGTAAAGGTCTGTATTTTGAAAAAGAGAACACACTACTCAACAACCCTGTTTTCTGGACAATATCAGTATAATCCTGCTCTCATTGTACATGCAGCCCTTTGATGTCAGAGAAAATGATTATTTAATACTCTGAGGTGTCTGTTCAAGTATCCTATTTATTACAAGTGAAACAAAAATATCTCTTTTAATTTTTATTTTTATTGGGTTTTTGTTACTATTATTACTAGGAAATAATATTTTTAAAGCTTTCATGTCATAATAGCTGCTGACTTTGATTAAACAACTAACCTACTAGAAGAATGTTTGCATAACATTTAATAGCCTCTCGACTATCAAAAGAATTGGGGTCTAAACCACATTATTTTCCTTTACTAGTGATCTATTTAAACATTAATTGCAAGGGCTAGAGGGCTGTACAATCCATCAAAGGCTCTTAATTCTTGAAACATCTCATTTATCAAGATGTCCTAGAGAAGCTAATCACAGTACACGTTTCTTCATCATTCTTTGACGTATATAATTAATTGTGTGTAGTATGTTAAAATCCATTTTTTACACCAAATGGTGTGAACAATTTTAAAATTATAATAAATTTGCCAGACATAGAGCAGACTAAAATATTTTCAGGATACTTTTTCTGATTTTTATACATATATATAAATACTTAGTATCAAAAAAAAAAACTACGTAACATCAAAAAGACTGTGTAATATCTAAGAGCACACGATGATCCATTTTTCTTTTTAAAAAACTTTGTTCTGAAATATAACTGCACAATCATCAATCCATTTATATTTCCTCTTCACTAATATGCAAGACAGTTGTCAAACAGAACACAAAATCATGAAGGAAGTATACTATCATCTTTCCTACTCCTCCCGCTCAATTTCTCCTCCTCCTTCAGTGAACGTTTCCATCAACTAAGTGCGGATTTTCCCGCACACACATAGGGACACCTAGTGGCAGAGAATGATGAAAACTCCCCTCTAGGAAGACCTGGAGGAGCCACCAGTGGAATGAAATTCAGGTCACACCGAGTAACCAAAACATGCAAATTCAGTTCACTCTAAGGCTTTTGCACTTTTACTGGAGCGAGTCTATTTACTTAAAAAGACAAAACAAACCAAAATATTCCTTACTTTCCTTTAATGCACCATAACACAGTTATAGTGCCTCTTGACTAGAATCAAAAAACAATAGATTGATTTTTGATTATCACTTTGTAAATAAATTTTCATATTTATTTTAAGTAAGGACCAAGCTGGTAAGAAGCAGCCTATGAATGTATGTACATAAATATGTGAAACTGACACATGGATTACAGTTATATTTTGTAAATATATATTAAAACATATTATGTGGAAATGCATATAAGTAGCTTTGTTTTCTTGAAAAAGTCAGATTAAAGATTTATCTTTTTATTGTATTAGTTACTGCGTGTTCAAATATTCCCCAAAAAAATCAAAATCAAAATTCAAAGATTCCAAAAAAATTAAAAGACAAAACATAAAGCTAAGCACCTGCATCCACTTAAAGTTATGCAGGGTGAACTTTATATATATGTATATATAAGTATATGTAGTCTTACTTATCATTTAAAGAGCCTGGATCCAGTATTCAGAAACCATTAGGACTGCCAAAGTTCTTGCTGGGTACATTCATGTGCCTCAAGGATCAACATTTCTTGCTGTATTTCTTGCAGCAATCTTTTTCAAAGACATTTGAAATTACATTAATGCTGTCTGTTACTACTGAATCACTTGGAAGTCTAATTTATACATAATCTCCGATTTTCAATTTCTGACTTCCCCTGCTTTTGTCACTTGTGAGAAACAGTTCATTAGGAATTCTCACGGGATACTTAACTTCTGCAAAGCGAACAGTGTTGAGACAGGTCAGTCACTGCGTTTGAGGGATAGTACACTGATCATACTCAAATTTCTGCAAACTAATGTGATGTAGAAATTTTAAGCCTGCTATTGAATGTTTTAACCACTAAGGCAAAAACCACCTGGTAGTTCTCTGAGTTTCTCCTGTTTAATCTGTTTTGCTCAGTGTAAGAAAATTAAAGCAGAAAGAAAAGAATAGCCAAATAGATTTGTACCTTACGGTTACCCCTGTATGCAAGGATATTAATAAACCTCTTTTCCTACTCTACAACTTCCACCAGAAAAACTAAGAAGCTATCCCAGAGGAAATTTTCAGATCCAGAAGAAATCAGAATCCTTTTATTTCAGTTATTATAGATAGATTAGGTACCTTATATTAGACATATTTTACATGAAATAATTTTAATTATTTGATAATCCTAAGTATAGCAAGGAGATAAGAGAAATGAAAAGTCAGAACTAATGTATAATGACAGGACAGTTGAGGAAATTTCAGAGAGATTTTTTTGCAGTTTGCCACTTAATCCATGTCATGTCTTACTGAAAATGCTGAAAGTTTAGCTAGTATTTTTGAGATAACAGAACTGAATTGAATTTGATTTTCATAAGTAGTAATAAAAGCATATTGCTGAAAGGGACTATCTACGTTTCTACATCCTCACAGTTGAGAGTTACAATATACTAAATATTTTGGGATTTTTTGTTTGTTTGTTTGTTTGTTTGTTTTTTAAATATATCTACAGAATTTTTAGTCTAGATGGTACTTCCCATGGACTCAAAACCTTTAGTTTGCAATAAAGAACAAAAGTCAAACCTCAAATCTTCCTTGGGAAAAAAGAAAAAAGGGAGGAAGAAGAGAAAAAAGGGCACTGCCAATGGTCTGTGGAGACTCCCTCAATAGGAGGAAATATGTTAGAAATTCTTTGCAGAATGTTCTAGGAGTTACAGCATGTCCCACTACACACAGCAGAACAAAAGAAAGAAAGAAATTAACATAACTCAGAATCTAAATTATACAATAAAGGAAGAAAACATCCTACCTGACCTGAGAGCCCACAGTAAGCCCTCAGGCAGAGAAGAGATACAGTATAAGTGTAGAAGAAAACATATTCAAACTTCTTCAAAAAGCCCTTTTCTTTCCAACTTGCCTTTCCCTTTTCCAACAGGAACTGTCCCATTCAATTACACTATTTTTTATTTTCAAGTTCTATTTTTAAAAAAACTTTGTTGGTCTGATTACCTATTTGGAAGACCTTCCCAGTCTCAAACAGTCAGTAAACTTCTTCCCTTTCCTAGGTTTTATGATCAATATATAAGCATTTGATGGCATGCCAACAACCCTCTTCAGTTCAAATACATTCTGTTTTCAGTTTTTGTTGGCTGGTTTGGTTGGTTTTTTTTTGGGTTTTTTTTTTTTTTGGGGTTTTTTTTGTTTTTTTTTTTTTGTGGTTTTTTTTTTTTTTGGGGTTTTTTTTGTTTTTTTTTTTTTGTGGTTTTTTTTTTTTTTGGGGTTTTTTTTGTTTTTTTTTTTTTTTAGTTTTTAGTTTTGTTTTGGGGTTTTTTTAGCATTTAATTAAAAATGCATTTGTAAGGACTCATATGTCCCTTCAATATCTACTTGGCCACGTATTCCTTTTCTTTTTAAATCTCTCTTCTGTAGGCACATTTTCCATGCCCTAATTACCATAGTTTCTTCCTGATCTTTGACTTCATTTTGTTATCTTCTTTGAATCTATAACTAGAATCATGGATAATACATCAGGAACTCATGAAAAAGCACATCCTTTACAATACTAATAATGCCTTCTTACCTATTACAACATCCTGCCTAATACATCATAGAATCACTTTTTTCTTTTCCCTTTATATAAGTACTTCATTTATAATAGCAACCTATAACCCCTTCCTGATTGACTGCTGACTTTAAATTTCTAGATTTTTTTATAGACTTGAATCTTCCCAATTTATAGCAAAAGTTTTAATTCATCAGTTTGTAGAATGCGTTATTCAGTTTCACACTATTTCTGATCAGCATATTTGCAAGGAAAGTGATATATAGATACACATGAATCGACTTTAGAAATACTGACATATTAAAATATAGAAAATAAGACTACTGTTGTAAAATATTTACATAGTATATATGTGTATATATATATATATTTGCACATATATGTATCTCAACACATCTGCTCCTCAGAAAGACCTCTCATTTTGTCTAAAATTTCTGTCTAGACTCACTTACATTATACCTTTAAAACAGTGCTATGTGTATTACAAAGGAGCTGATCCTTTCAGTATTTTAGGACATAAAACTGCTGAACCAAATGCTTGTGCCATGATACACTGGGGATCTGATTTCTCCTACCCTGTTTCTACTTTCACTAGGTATCAAAATTTACATATATTCTTACCAGAAACAGAGGCAACTTTTCTAGTACCTATTCAGTCTTTGCCTACCTAATTCTTAATTTCCACCCCATGATTTAGCAACCATCCCACTTCTTAAATTCTCATTTTGCTTACATTGCTTAAGAAGTTTTTACCCTATTTCAATTTCTGTGCAAGTTTTGGTTTAATAAGGTTTCTGACCATTCTCAGTTTGGTTTTATGCCTTCTAATTATTGATGCAGATTTCCTTTTGAGAAACAATATCTCTTTTTCATTCTCTTTCGGTTTTGTGCTTACTCTTAATAACTTGCTTAAGCCTTCTAGGAATTCTTTTTCATTCCAGTTTAGGTGGGCTATTTTGTTTCTCCCCATCTCCTTCTCTGTCAAAATTCAATAATATTTGCTTTTATTTGCCTTTTTTTTTTTTTTTTTGCATAAAGAAGCATCTGTCTTATGTGAATTCTTCTTCCAGTACTCACTAAAGATTTTTATTTCTGAGTTTGCTTTTCTGAAACATTGGACTGCTGTTACAGATCCTTCATATTTTTTTTGTCTTGAAACGTCACATAAAGTAGAAAAGCTCAAAAGCTCAAAAAATATTTAGGATTATTTTCTATCATTAGTTTATCCTGCATATCCTATCATTTACTAAAATTTCATCTAAATTATCCTTGTCCCTTGCTTGCTCAACATCTGTTCCATAAAAGAAGTTATCCTCTATCATGTTCAAATTCATGTCATCCCCAGCAACATTGGTTGAACTTTTTGCTGATGCTTGCCCATAAGAAATCACACAAATCTGCTCGATCACACAATCTCAGCTTTAGCTTTATTTTCCCCCTGTATTTGTAGGCATTATTTTCCAGGTTCAATCTCTACGAGCAGATTCATAACAGACTGTATCCCTATTAAGTGTTTTTCTTACCCTTTGTTCAATGATTTTCATTCAAATGGACAATATCTCATCTTCACCCTCAAATTTAACAGTTATTGCTTTACTTTATTGTTAACAGTCTTCACATCTTAACATGTTTTACTGCCTCAACATTAAATTATTCCAACACTTTCTTTGTCTTTCAGAAAGAGTGTCTATCCTTGTGTTCCAATATATTTCATTCAACGACTTTGGCACCTCCAAATTCCTGTTTTCCCAAGTCTTATTCCACATGCTAGATCAACTCTTCCTGCCAATGTTATAAATTGAAGTACTTAGAAAGAGGGTAGACCTGAATACCTACAAGTTGTACATACAGTGCACGAATGTCTCATACACGTTTGTTGAACTATCTTTAGTTTTGCTCCATTCGCACTCGGGTCCCTCTAATTGTATTCCATGAGCATTATATGAATTATTTCTATCTTTCCTCATGAGTATTTCAGTTTAAAGGAGTTTGGGTTTTCCAGTTTAATGAAAAGCAGATGAAAAATAAATTGGAAAGAGGCAACACTATTGTAAAAAAAATATTTTTCACAAATATCCTGGTTTATGTTTTTGCTTTGGTTTAAAATGACAGTTCTAGTTAAAATATTCAGATATAATTTTTCACTGCCAGAAATACTTTTGGACTAAGAATAAGAATGAATGGAACAACAGCATGATACTTCTACACTAATAACTATTTAAATCTCCCACATGCTACTAGAACCATCTAGCAGTCTAAAAATTTGGAAGTAAGATTTTATTAAATCAGAATTTCTGCTTATGCTGCTGTTTAATATGTCACTAGTACAGGATCAGAAAAATTAAACTGAAATATATCTACAATGATGACTGTAACATGATAGTTTTTACCATGATTTTAGACTAATGAAATGTCAACTTCTCCAGAACAGTTTCAAGGAGGAGTTAAGCTCAGCCTAGCTGACAGGGTTATGTAAAATATCTTTCTCTGTTATGAATAAAAAAATATTTATGTGTGCCTAATTTGTGTGTCAGAGAGAAAAATAGCATAGAGACACAGGCAAATGCTATAAATATGACAGGCCTAAAAAATGCTAGCATATATGGACAGAATCCCATATATTCAAAATGTAGAATTATTAATTCTAAAGAGATATTTTTCAAAAATATTGGGGCCATAAGAAACTCCTGTAAGACATCTCTAGTAGCCGTGATTTTTTTGTTGTTCCACTATCATAAATTCCATGTTGTATATTAGAAAAGCTTAAAAGAGTGTATGTAGGGGGAAAAACGTGTATGGGGTATGGTTTGGTATTTTCTCCTGACTGAAAGTAGCACATCAGAACATTATCACAAGCTTTGCAAAACCGTCCACTGAACTAACTGGGTTTCCATCAAAAAAGGAAAGCCAGTGATCCTTTAAGAATATAAATATGTACTTTGTCCCACTGAGAAGAGTTTCAAAAGCTTCTACAAGGTCAGGAAAATCACCTAGTCCATTTAAGAAATTTGTCTTCCATCCAGATACCAGATCTTGCTTGTTTCAGTCCTGAGGAAGCAAGATTTGAGTCACACTTCTTTTATGTTTACAGAGAAAATGAATATGACTTTTAAGAAAGGCTGCACATTACAAAAAATATGATTTTTAAACAATATTTTTTGGCTTTAGCATGTTGGGATGTTAAGATATGAGTTAACAGAGGTCTGCTGAAGATACAGATGTGCAGAAATCACATACCACAGACAGAATATTGTTCAGTGCTTACACTTGTACAGGCAAAACGAAGAGACAAATACATCTAGCATTACCTTTGAGTTAAAGCCAGATTCCAACCTCTGTGCTGTGCACATGGGGTGTACTCCGTGTGTTCCTGTGTGCATAACACCTATTAGATTTACGTACTACAATTTAGACAGCACATAACAGCAATTAACACACAAATGCGAACACGTGCAAATCTTTGCACATATGCAACTATGTCACCTTCTTTCTATTTTTCTTTTTTTTTTAAGATCAGCCAAACAGGCTATTTCGCCGAAAATAAAGCCCCAGATTTAATCGGGAAAAAATAAAATAAAATAAAATAAAATAAAATAAAATAAAATAAAATAAAATATTAAAACTCTCCAGAGGTACAGCCAGC